>MDKJ01154326.1:0-36810 GCA_005239525.1 Nicotiana knightiana
CATTAGGAGTATCTCCTCTTCCTGAGTTTGCCAACCCAGACTGAGGATTTTCCATGGTGATGGAGTTATTGGGGTGTGGCGTCGGCGGTGTAGGTAATGCGGCCGGTAATCCTCTCGCAAATTCTTGCAAAGCTTGGCTCACATACTCTGCAATCATTTGCTTTACACGATCTTGTTCCACAGTTTAATCATTATCACCATTGTTGTTATTGGACCTTTCTGGGGATTTTTCCCTCGAACCACGTGGAGTTCCTGAAGGCGATGGAACTGGGGTTCCACTCTTTTGTTGGTTGTTGTCGTTGGAGTTTGACATAATTCAGAGGATATCACTTGAAAAGTAAACAAAGATTATCAAATTCTTGGTAACAGAACCAATCTGTTTAACCAAAGAATTAGACCATTTGACTAAAGCTTATTTTTAAGATGAATACGGCTTACTGATAATCAAGGTAATGAAGAAAAATAAATAATAGACAGTATTGCAGAAATAAAAAATTGAAGTTAATTGTATTCGAGAATCAGATGTCTTTACAAGCTGTATTCCCCTCCCTTATATAGGAGATTCTTAAAACATACGACTCTTGCTATGGTTACTCATTAATGAGTAATTATGACATTAATAAGGCATTACAAAGGATAACGGTAATTGGGGTTCGGTTACATAATGTTCGAGTAATCAATTGTGGGTCCTTGAATCTGCCCGTAGCTTTGTCTAGATTCATTCTGGCCGTGCCTCTGTCCCGTTTTGATCAAGTTGAGTTTCTCGTGGCTGATAAGTTCGTGGGTTTACTGAACCATGTTTGTTTGTACCGTATGTCTTCAAATAATCACATCCAGTTGTCGTGTTTCCTGTGTCCACGTGACTGGATGAGTTGTCAAAAGTTGGCTTACGTGTGAAACTCTTTTTTACCAATACAGCCCAGCCCTGACCTTCGTACCTGCGGCCTCCAGCCTCGCACATGCGCGCCCGCAGGTGCGCCAAAGCACCCGCACTTTCGGCTTCCCCAGATCCAGCCAAATCTCGCATTTGCGAGCCATACGCTGCACCCCGTGACTCTTGCACTTGCGGCCCCCTATTGTGCAGGTGCGATCGCACCAGACACCAGATGTTTCAGCCCTTCCTCAAACTCCAAATTTGATCTATTAACCTCCCGGAATCCACCCGAGGCCCCCAGGACCCCGTCCAATCACAACAACCTGTTCCAAAACATAATACGGACCTGCTCGAGGCCTCAAATCACCTCAAAAACATCAAAACAATGGATCGCAACTCAATTGAATCTTTATAAACTTGGAATTTCCAACTTCTACGTTCAATGCAGAAACCTATCAAATCACGTCCGATTAACCCAAAAAATTTTGCACACAAGTCACATTCAATCTTACGGACCTACCACAACTTCCAAAATCAGAATCTGACCCCGATATCAAAATTTCCACTTCCGGGCGGACTTCTTAAAAAAACTTCAAATTTTTAACTTTAGCCAAATGACTTTGAAATGACCTACGGACCTCCGAATTTACTTTCGATCGCGCTCCCAACACCAGAATCACCATACGGAGCTATTCCTTGACTCAGAATCCCACACGGACATCAATAAAACTGAAATGCACTTCAACCCAGACTTATAAAATTTCTTCTAAAATGCTAACTTCTACAATATGCACCGAAACGCTCCCGGGTCATCCAGAACCCTATCCAAACATACGCCCAAGTCCGAAATCATTATACGAACCTATTGGAACCTTCAAATCCTGATTCTAAGGTCGTTTACTCAAAAATCCAATCTCAATCAATTCTTCCAACTTAAGGCTATCGAAATGAGAATTTTCTTTCCAATTCGACTTCGAACTTCCCGAAATTCAATTCCGCCCATGCCTACAAGTCATAATACCTGAAATGAAGCTGATCATGGCCTCAAACCGCCAAACAGCGCATTGGATCTCAAAACGACCGGTCGGGTGGTTACATTCTCTCCTAATTAAACATGCGTTTGTCCTCGAACGTGCTAAGAACTGCTCTGGAGTTGTCAGAAATCACTGTTTAACACCTCGTGCACCTACCTGCGCTACCACCACTCAGTTGAGTACATTTGCTCGACAAATGTGGAGATATCCTCTTTCACTTAGCCAGCATTGGCCTTAGAGCTCAATTCCAACATCCAAAATTCTCTGTCAGGCCCGCTTCCAATATACGAACACTGTATCAATCAGTACATGATGTACCAGAACATGACTGCATTCCTTTACTGAATTAGCACCATACACCGCATAATTCATCATCTAACCATAATGACGTTCCTTGATCTTAATAGCCAATATTCCATGAATCCGATGCTCCTAACGCACCTCCTGACACATATATATAAGTTCTGCTATAACGCTTACGATACCACCACAATGGAGGAGATGAGTAGAAGTTCATAACCAACTGCAGAGTCAACAAATCATTACACCTCTCCTCCTGACTAGAATCATCACTTCATTATGAACCAAATAATGGTATTTGTTCTTTAATATACTTCACATAATCTTATAGCACTGATCCCTGATCCAATAATTTCATCTCACCCAGTATGAACTGCTCAGGAAACAAATCACCCCAGACATGACCAACAGTCTCACATGATGCCACAATGCGCCAATAGGCTACAACTCAAACGCGATACGTAAACAAATGACTCGGGAAAGGACTACTCAACTCACGCAACTATTATGAACTTTCCTCAGAAAATAGGAAGTAAGACACACAAAATAGAATTTAGAAAACCGTACTCAACATCACATTGTTGCAGCGTGCAACCCGATCCAAACAACATACTCGTGGCGGCGTGCCACCCGATCCAATCATAAAATTCACATAAGGAGATACACACCGAGCTGAATTGCTCACTATTACAAAATACTAAACATCAATAGCACTCTAAGTGCATAATACCATCATGGGGAGACTGATAGAGCCATACGCTACAAAACTCAAGCACAACTGAGGTGCGATATATGATCTTAATCTCAAGAGCCATCCTGCTCGCATAACATCATCACTACGCGGAACCTCAACACATAAGGAATTATCAAGACATTTCACAACTCACACGGAAAAATAGAGTTTTGCATGAAATGGACGAAGATGGAACAACATCTGATGTTCTAATACTCCAACGTTATACTGAAATGAACACGTCTGACTCACTTAGAGCCCATAATCATGTTTATATCCCTCCATAGATCTCAGTCAATTCTGATCGTACCATACTAGGCTAATAGCCTTACCTGGGTCCATAATAACCCACTTTTCTCATAACACGCAAGAACATCCATCATACCCGGGGCAAACTTCCACAATCCGCAACCAAATGAACCGAGCGCCCTCCAGGCATAAACTCTCAATTAAGCCATCTTACCACATCCTTCATACTTGGTTCAAACCTTCAATCAATCAAGTGACTACATACCACCCTTATACAATCCTCGCATGGAATACACTTCCACGACCTCATGCATTAGATAACAAGTCTGCACCTCCATATCATCGGCCACACAAATGTTTTAAAGCCCACCAAGAAATTTGCAACCATAACGCAAAGCCTCTTACACAACCACCGATCTCAGGTGATGCTGAAGACAATACCAGCTTACTCTAAACATCCAAATCCCTTTCCTTGCTCATCCGAGCTCGTGACATCCTGGTCCACACCGAACCATAACCTTAATCCTTACTTTCAAATTTCGTACCGCTCACTGCACCTAACATGACAATATGCGATAGCACAAGAATTTCATCATACCTCCTGGACCACTATTAGGGAAAACACTTCATAATATAAAAACATTTTACGTAACCCACTTCACGAGAACCATAACATCACATGAGTGAATTCTCATAATCATAAAACATGCAAATCCTAAAGTAATAGCCTATACCACCATAATCCTTCCGAGATCCACCTACACATAACAGGCCATAGTACTTGGATGCCTCCAAATAAAATCAATCATGGTGGCAATCGGGCACTCGCACGCATTGTCACCAATCATATGCATAACTAATCTCGTTGAAGGAGCTGATCACTGCCACTAATATGCAAATTCCACCATGGCTAACCATCTACCTTTTCCAAATTTCCATTACTCGCGTCATTACCAAACTCCACTTCTGCAGGACATAACTGATTCACCTGTATACCTCCAATGGAAACTGATACGACACTTAGACGTGCACTCAACTTATCAACAGCACTCCCCCACTTTTCTCAAGCCATAGATCAATATGAACAATAACTCACAATGCCCATACGCTAACACCGCCACAATACCGTAGTGAGATTCAATTAAACCTTTCATAGGCTCATATAACACGACCCATCTTCTCCTCAAGATATGCATCTATCTTACCACAGAACTCATAGGCTATGCTGCCACTTTGGTCAAACTCCCCCTCTAAGCCACTGCTCGACTTCCGCTTCTTACCCTGGCCTTCTAGAAATTTACCCGCCACCAGACACTTCTCACATGTCCTTCCTCATATTTTCCTGCTCAGCTGCAGTCTTACATCAATATCCATGTCCACAACATTCGAACCAATAGATCACTACCAACCTCAACCCTTTCCGAAGATCCCCCTTCTCAAGCCATCAACGTTAGAAAAACATATTCAATCCTGAACCACCGCACACCGCGATCTCCGATAGCCGCTCCTTCAATACTACTTCACAATACTCTGACCCAATGCAACCGAAGAAACCATAGCACCGGCAAACTTAACACACTCTATTCGGTTAAAGACAACGATACCACATCACAGATGAAAATTCAACCTCACTTGAAAAAATCAGGTCTTATTACTCTATCAACCCAAACTTGAACATTTATAGTCCAATTGCCTTCCCTCCGCCGGAAATAAAATATTAAAATCTCAGAGTCACGCTTTGAGAAGGACTCCTTTCAAGTCATTCATTTTCCCGACATATGGTCAAGCATCCTACCATCATATCGATACCGTGCGATAACTAATATAAGCATCATAACAACCTGAGCATAGCCTCAAAGCTCTCAGAAAGACAACTACCGGGTTGAAACAACATAATATCCTTCCGCAGAGCAACGACAATAGCCCCAACCAATTGAGCATGGAAAAGCATCACGTACCATATTTTTAGTACCATTAAGATTCCTCAAATTCCTGATTCATGCAAGTGCCTCATGTCGCGTAAGATTGAGTGAGAAGGAAAAGTAGGCATAAGCCTCAAAGGAATCAAATCGCACGACGAGGAATCAAGAAGGGAAGTGCTCCTAACAGCCTTGTAGCCTCTCGAAGATAAGTACAGACGTCTCCATACTGATCCGAAAGACTCTACTAGACTTGCTCATGACTCTTGAGACCTAAGGGAACCTAGTGCTTTGATACCATGTTGTCACGACCCAAAATCTGTTAAGGTCGTTATGGCGCCGGACACCATTGTCAGGCAAGCCAACACTCAATAGATAATTAAAATTCTTATTTTAGTATTTTTAAATCGTTACTTTTCATTTCATTATATGAAAATCAATAAAATTTACTAAGCAAATGACGATGTTTTAATAATTTAATTAACTAATACATCCCAAAATCGTCCCAGAACCCGGTGTCACAAGTGCATGAGCGATTTCTAAGAAAAACCAAATGAAATACAATAACCGTCCAGAATACAAATGGGATAGTAAAGAAAGTACAATACTCTGAAGGAGACTCTGCTGGCTACGGTCCGTCTCGAGGGAAGCAGCTCACCTGAGTCCCCATATCAACCATACCTCTGCGCCAAGCTGGGCCACTAAATGTACATGTGTCCGTGCAATAAAAATGCACAGCAAGTGTAGTATGAGTACGAAAACAACGTGTACTCAGTAATTATCCCGCCTAACCTCAAAGAGGTAGTGACGAGAGGTCGACTTTGACACTTGATAGAGGTCAATTTAATATAAACAAGGGTGACGCAAAGCATAGATGCATAACTCATTTAACAAATGGTGACAGAAAGGAACAACTTCTTCCATAATTACAAATTTTAATCTCCGTCATTTCAGTAGACAACTTAAAATTCAAGGTCAGTAAACAGTTCAAATCACAGAAAGTACTCAGCAAATATCATGCGCAAGTAGTGCTGAGGGTCGAACGGCCCGAACCAACAATAATAAAATATGCACTGTCGAAGGGTCGAACGGCTCGAACCATAGATGCATCTATTACCTCGCTTGCGAATCGATCATGCAACGCGGTCATATATAAATAATAGAGTTACCCCGCTCGCAAATCATACATGCGACTCAGGTACTCATAGATACACACATTCAAACAGTAATTCACATTTTTTTTCAGGAAAACAATTACCCAAGGAAGTGAAAAAAAATTCTCTTTTAATGGTCACGAAGATGGTATTTAAATCTTTTCCAAAAATTCATTTACCAAGTTCGATAAGGTTTAAACACTTTAATTTCATCGGTAAGGTTACAAGTATGGCAAATAAGACATGCTTTTGGGTCATAGACTACCCGGACATAAGCATAATAGTAGCTACGCACGGACTCCCGTCACCTCGTGCATACGTAGCCCCCACAATTAGTGGCACATGATCGATTATTTCACCTATGGGGACAATTCCCTCTTACAAGGTTAGAAATGAGACGGACCTCGCTTCGAAGATTTATAAACGGCTTCCAAGTCCTTCCGATGACTCAAACTGATGCACAACGCCCCAAAACTATCCAAATAACGGGCAAACCAATGAAAATATACTCTAATACTTATAACAATTCAATTATATATAGATTCCCAACTCCGCTCAGAAAGTCGATAAAATCACCCTCGGGCCCACGTGCCCGAATTCCGAAATTTTTTTTTAAGATAAAGATTACCCATAACTTTAAGAACTCAAATACATAATCCTCTTTCAATTTCATGCCCAAATTCGTGGTAAAATCTAAATATACAAATTCTAGTTCTTTCTTCAAAAATCCCAAATTTCCACAATTTTTCATGTCTAATCCATGTATAATCCAAGTATTTAACCCAAAATGGGAAGAAATCACTTACCTTATGGAAGATGCCGAAAATGCCACTCCAAAATTCGCCTTCCATGGAAGAAAGGAAGTGCAAATGAGCCAAGACCTCGGTTTAAAATAACACACTGCCCAGCCCTGACCTTCGCACCTGCGGCCTCCAGCCTCGCACCTGCGCGCCTGCAAGTGCGCCCAAGCACCCACACCTGCGGCTTCCCCTGATCCAGCAAAATCTCGCATCTGCGAGCCGTACGCCGCACCCGCGACTCTCGCACATGTGGCCCCTATTGCGCAGGTGCGATCGCACCAGACACCAGATGCTTCAGCCCTTCCTTAAACTCCAAATTCGATTCGTTAACCACCCGGAATCCACCCGAGGCCCCCAGGACCCTGTCCAATCACACCAACCTGTTCCAAAACATAATGCGGACCTGCTCGAGGCCTCAAATCACCTCAAAAACATTGAAACCTTGGATCGCAACTCAATTGAATCTTTATAAACTTGGAATTTCCAACTTCTACGTTCGATATCGAAACCTATCAAATCACGTCCGATTGACCCCAAATTTTTCACACAAGTTACATTCAAAATTACGGACCTACCACCACTTCCGAAATTGGAATCCAACCCCGATATCAAAATTTCCACTCCTGGTCGGACTTCTTAAAAAAACATTAAATTTCTAACTTTAGCCAAATAACTCTGAAATGACCTACGGACCCCCGAATTTACTTTCGATCGCACTCCAAACACCAGAATCACCATACGAAGCTATTCCCTAACTCGTAATCCCACACGGATATCAATAACACTGAAATGCACTTCAACCCAGACTTATGAAATTTCTTCTAAAATGCTAACTTCTACAATATACGCTGAAACGCTCCCAGGTCATCCAAAACTCGATCCGAACATACGCCCAAGTCCGAAATCATCATACGAACCTGCTGAAACCTTCAAATCCTGATTCTGAGGTCGTTTACTCAAAAATTCAATCTCAGTCACTTCTTCCAACTTAAGGCTTTCGAAATGAGAATTTTCTTTCCATTTCGACTCCGAACTTCCCAAAATTCAATTTCGACCAGGCCTACAAGTTATAATACCTGAAATGAAGTTTCTCATGGCCTCAAACCACCAAACGATATGTTAGATCTCAAAACAACCGGTTGGGTCGTTACACTCTCTCTGTGCTACAAAGAGAGTAATCAAGTTGCCGATAAGCTCGCCAGTCTCAGTCATATCCTCACTCACGCTCAAGTGTTTCATGATTTTGCTTATCTACCACCTTAAATGAGAGGTATGATGAATATGGATAGGTGGAATATGTCTGTTCTTCGAGTCCCAAATTGAAGAAACCAAACATAGCTTTTGAATCACCATGATCATCATTTTCTGTACATGTGTAGGGGTACTAACTATTTGAGGACCTTATTGTATAGGTTGGAGTCCTCATTTTCTTTAAATGCATTTACCTCATCTCAAACTGTTATAATATTGTTGATTCTATCTTACAAGATGAACTAAGGAGGAGATATCATATTTTGAGTCCCTCGGCTCAATGTACCTTTTTCTGGAGATGAATAAAATGCTCAGTTTCTATTTTTTTTTTAAAAGATTTAATTTTTCAAGATTCTAAAATATATATTTTATGTAGGAAATAAATTAAAGCTATTTTTTATATAACAAATGACATTAAATTTTTAAGTTCTGATTTTTTTCCTCGGGTTTAGTCTTTTTTTATTCGTTGATATCTGTCTATTTCTTACATGGTGATAAATTTGTATTTTGTACCCAAGGTACATGTCGTTCATATGGACTCGGAACCTTTCCAATTTTGTATCAAAATTAAAAGAGGACAATTATAATCTTTATTTAGACAACATAAGCAACTATCATGTTTTAAAAGATATGGTGTTGGCAAATAGAATATTGTACTTTGATGTTGCTCCGTTGGAAAATTAAATCAACATATAATTGTTGATTTTAAACTCTTAAACATTAGGAATTATTATATAATTAAATAAGGAATGAGATTTAATAAATTTTAGTTAACTTAAAGGTCCTAAATCTTATGAAAATAATTAAATGACTATTTTGTCTAGTGTAAAATCTATTTTTAAAAGGGTAAAAATGGCGAACGACGTTTCGCTAAGTGGCTTCGTGCTTTTAATATAGTACTAGTCTTAGAGTACGAGCATTGCGTGTGTATTTTATACCAATAACTACAAATTTTATAAAAAAAATTACATATATATTATTCGGAAAAGGGCCATATATGTCCCTCTACTATCTAAAATAAGTCATATGTGTCCCCAGTTATACTATTTAATTAAAAAATCCTTACCGTTTGTGCCCAAAAATTAAAATGTCCCTCCACCGTCTACTCCTAAATTTAAAATAAAAATATCCACTTGTCAATATTTTATTGGATGAATTAAACCCACCCCTTATTTTTTAGTTAACCCACCGACCCGACTCATTTTATCCGACCCACCAGATATATCAATTAAAAAAGACCCCAAAACACATAGGTCTCTCATTCTGTTCCTTCAACTACGAGACCAAGCTAGGGTTCTTCAAGAAAGCTTACTCTTAGTAGAGGGATACTCCAATTTCTTTCATTATCAGTTATTTGATCCAAACTACACTGTAAATATTGTCCAAAAAGGTGGTTTGGCATGTCAGAAAATAGTTCTTCATCCAAAAGAAAGTGCCACTGTGGGGAATTTGCTAATCACTTCACTTCGACTACTCTTTTTAACCCTGGACGAAGATTCTACAAGTGTCCAAAACCAGAAGTAAGTGATTATTATTAAATTTTGTCATGTTTGAAATTTTTTATAGTTTAACGAATTGTTTCCCTTTGATTTGTTTGAATTGTATTTTGATGTTATTGGATGCTTCATGTGGTTATTGGGAATGGTTAGATAATCCTATTCCCGATATAGCGCTTGTTGTAATCAAAAATGTAAGGTCTTAGTTGGATGCGGCAAATGTTAAAATCAGTACTTTGAAGTCGTCGTTGGACAATGTTAACATAGAAGGGATAAATTGAAAGAGAAAATGATCGCCGTGAAGGCAAGAAACCATTTTCAAGTGACTAAATTAGAAGAGAAAATCCTCAAGATGAAGATTTTCACTATCATTTTATGTACCCTTTTTTGTTGGAATTTTAGCCACTAGGGTAATGAATTGAATTTTAGTTGCTAGGACATTGTTGGAATTTTGTTAGAATTATATAGGCTCATATATCAGATGAGTTCACTTTTGTTTCGACTACTTCAAGTCTTGTAACATTGACGTTTTAAGTTGATGGTTAAGTTCTAATGTTAATTGCTCTTGTTGGTTCTACTGTAGATTAAAGTTGAAGTTTAAGTTGCTCTATGTTTAAGTTGAAGTTTTAAGTTGGTCTTGATGTTTTAACTTGAAGTTTAAGATGCTACATATTAGTTGGTTGTTCATATAGTAAGTCTCAAACTGCAGACTGAACAAACTGCACAAACTACAAATTCAATATTAACACAAACAGCATATTCAACAAACTGCACAAATTCCAAATTCAATAAGTGCACAAATTGCACATATTACACATGCGACAAACTCTGCACATAATGCACATGAAATAAACTCTACAAATTCAACATATGGCACATACTGAATATTCAACATTAGCTGCAAAACAACAGATTCAACATAGTGAACATACTACAGATTAACTGCAAAACTGCAGACTCAAAACTGAAACAGCAAATTTAGCTAGTAACTGCATATTTCATTACATAAAATAAATCCAGATTTGTGGAGATATGAATGTCATATTATACCTCCTAAAAACTGGCACAAACATGGTGATAATATGACATCCAACCCCAACATTCAGCAAGAAGTCTTAACAAAATATTTAATAGGAAATGTGTTGTCACATGGAAGTAATTACAACCCAACAAACGACACAAAAAATAGCCTATTTAGTTCTATTACAATAGAATTCAGTTACTTCTCCTTCTTGGCTTCATCTTATCCACTTTCTTTTTGCTTTGCACATCCAGCTGACTTCCAGTTACAACACTTTTTCTCTTCCATTTGAGGCCTGGTGGTTTGAAAGGAAGTGATGATGGAAGACTAACACCATTTGTATCACCAGTGAATGAAACTACCCTCACTTGAAGTTTGAGGTGGTTTTTGCCTTTGTAGAAGTCTTGTTTTAGTTTTTGACACAGTTGTTGGTCTTGTAACTACATCTGGATTAAGTTCAGGTTGGTCAAAGTCAGGGAATGGACTGTTTGATTGACTGTGCACTGATGGTGTAGGAATGAACACAAAATTTAAGCCTTAAACACTCAACTGACTTGCTTGACTAGATTGGGTGTTGTTAGGTGTATCTCTTCTTCTGATTGTTGCCCCACACTTTCATATTCATTAACTAGATGTCTAGCATTTCCCCTTTCCCTTTTTGCCGTAGGTGGCTATTGTTAACAAATAAAAACAGTTATATAAAGTAAATTTTAGTGTTGTTAACTAGTAAAATAAGTTAGATAAGCTGGAGGTGTTACCTTCTCACAACCCCTTGCATTATGATTTGTCTCTCCACAGTTGGTGCAAGTCATTATTCTCCCTTTCCTTGAAGTTGCCATTCACCTTGCCTTTTGATTGCCTCATATTTCTTTCTGGTTCTCTTGATTTTAGGCCTCCAAGCCATCTTGACAAACTCAGGTGATTCCATTTCCTGTGATGGATCTACCTTCCAGAATTTTTCACCCCTAACTGGCTGCAACTTGTACTTGTAGGTAAGCAGATATGCTTCTTTGCTGTACCACCAGTTGATTTCATTCATAGGATCCAACTTTTTGTATTCCAGTGATTTAATTGTATGTGGGCATGAGATTCCAGTAAGATCCCAGCCCCTACATGTGTCGCGCCTCCTTTTTCTCGCGAAATCGGATTTCGACATTTAATGAGACAACTCTCTTCCCTTTTGGGATGAGATATGAGATTTGAAGAGTCGTCGCCTAACGGATTAAGGTGTGTTAGGGCACCTAAAGCTAATAACTCATGAAACTAGTTTGCATCACCATAGATCGGGTAAGAGCTCGAAATTACCTTGAGGGGAAGGTGTTAAGCACCCCACGAGGTCCACAAAGGTGGGTCCCGTCGAACTTAATTAAGCGAATTAGTCATTAAAGAAAAATAAAGCAATTTAGACAACGATTATTTTTAAGCAGGAATTAAAGGGGTCCTAAGTTTCTTTGCTTATAGGATCATTTCCGTGCAATACTTGGTAACTTTCCCCAAGTTAGGGTGCTACACATAGTATTAGCGCACAGGTAATCATCTCATTTACTACCCAATTAATATATTTCAGTTATTACCTAAGCGTTCTAATAGCTTCTAACTCGTGCCTTAAGCATGCACTACCCGTCCCTTACCTATGGTCCTGGAGGTGTTTAGGACCTCTATTTAAGGTAGTTCTAGACTCACCTACATTGCTTAAAAATGGGTAAACTAAGAGACAAAAAGAAAATCTGATAGGACTGTCACATAAGGAGCAAATAAGGGCTCGTGTTAACCTCCACAAGTAAACAGCCAATGCACGCAATTCAGACAACAGGTTTTATCACTTTAATAACCTATGGACAGGATATCTAGATGAGCATAAATAGAATATGAGACGGCAGTTTATTAAAACGAGCAGCGTTACCTATCAGTTTGCCTACTGATTTTAGTCCTTGAATCTGGGCATATTCCAGGCAGCAAGATATCACAGTTTTAAGCCCAGAATTCTTAATAATCCTACAGGCTTGCCTGCGGTGATGACCAGAATAGAGTCCTATAGGCATGGTATCTAAATCTGTTAATTAGACCTATAACAACGAGTTACTGATTTAAAAAGACAGGTTTTTATCCTAGACTCTATAGGCATGCTTTCTAATTTGCAGAATTAGTTAACTCATATAGGCATGATTTCTAGGTGTTAGAAATGATTTCACCCTATAGGCATGATATCTATTAGTTTAAATCCTATAGACATGATTCCTAGGTTTTGAAACTTATTTTTTATCTCCTATAGGCATGGTATCTAAATTAAAACCAGTTTTTATCTCCTATAGGCATGATATCTAAGTCGTATGGGGGCAGAATTTTAAGCAACTTGCCAGGAAGGTTATTATTCAAACAGATAGAATCCCATAGATGTGGTTACTAATGCATGTATATTATAAAATATGCACAGATCTTATGGACAGGAGTTCTAATGCAAGGGGTCGATAAACAGGACTTCTAGTTATGTGAGAAAAATACAGAACAAAGCAATTTAGAAAATCCTATAGGCAGGATCTCTAAACAAGTAATGGAAATCACACAACTTGATCAATATAATTAAACCTATAGACAGGATTTCTACCCAAATTTAATAAAAATAGAAGGAACCCCCCCCCCCCACCCGCGCTTTCACTAATCAACCCTAAATCTATTGTCACAGAGATTATTACATAATAGTATTTATTACACTATAGGGAGCCTTCATAGGCCCAATATAAACCTGGGAATCAAACCTTCCAACAGAACAACTTTGGAATATAGCAACGATCATCCATGGCACATTAAAAGTCAAGATTCCAGTGTGTCAAAGTTCCCAAGGGCCTCAGGGGACCCAGGGTAATGCTCACACCAGAACCACATTTAGAAGATAGTTAAGATATTGGAAAACCAATCCCCAGTGTGTCAGAGTTCAAAGAAGTCTCAAGTGGACCCTAGGCAGTGCTCCCACTGGAGTGGTTGGGAACCTAAATGAATAAGAGTAGGGTTTTTTTATTATAAAAAAAAATCAGTACATAAAAGGGATAAGGAGGCAGGTTTTAAAATAGTTGGATTTCAGAAGAAACATGATTCAGAATTTAGAGTTGCGGGCAAAACTGCACCAAGAGGACAAACAGAATTCATGATCAAACACATAGCTAAAATAAATTGAAGTCTAGTGAAGTTAAATATTCAGACTAGTACTTATCACAGAAGCAGTTAGGCAAAACAGTTGAGTTGGCCAGGTACATGAAATAAACAGACAGGGCAGGGAAGTTAAGCAACAAATTGACTGATTACATGTGCATAGTGTGCAAAGTTCAGAATATGTATAGAATTAACAAACAGTGCATGAAACAAATTGAACCTTAGACTAACCTATGAGAGGATTCATATTATTCGAAATAACTTCGTCCTAAGTTAACAGTGTTACTAGATAAGATCATATAATCATGTGAAAGACAGAATTGATACAGGCTAGTCAAACAAAGTGTAAAGAATGAAATTGCAAAGGTTAGGGCATACCAGTTAGGGGAGAAAGTAAACAGGAAGATGAAAGCAATTAGAATCCAAGAGTCTAGCCTGGGCTTTCAGCCAGCTAGACAATGTAGCAAATCAGAATGATATAAAGAACACAAGTGAGTGTGTGAATGTAAGAGTGTGAGCTTGTGTATCAGCATGTGTTTAAAATCAGAACAAATGAAAGGTTTATATAGCAACAGTAAAGTAAAACCAAATAAAGTAGGAGAATCAATTGCACACAAATAAGGAATGCAACATCAATTAATCAATCAATTAGGGCTAACAGGGATAAATTGACAGTGAGGGTGACTTAAATTAAGGAGAGTCTTTCACGGAATAAATTAGTAGACAAGATTGAGGCTAAATAAGGTAAGTAGTAAATCCAGAAATCAATTATAGGTTAGTCAAAACAATCAAAACCCAGAAATCAAGCCAGTAATATAATTAAGGAAAGTAGAACTAATTACGAATCACATATAAGGAAAGAATCTAAATAAGGAAATAACAGTATTAAGGAAAACATAGTTTCATAACCCTAATTAGGCTGGTAAATCAATTAATCATTTTAATTGAAAGGGCTAAGGTGAACGGGCAAAAATATTATAACAATCAGTCGAGTAATGAAAAACCCTAAGGTGTAAAGATATAGAGATGAAACTCAGTCGAAAAAGTAAAGGAAGAAATCCAGAGTTAACACTTAAACATTTTCAAACATTTTGCAGAAACTTAAAAAGATGAAACCCTAGAGCATAAAGACATAGAGATGAAACTTAAGTGAAATCAGTTGAAAAGGTAAAGGAAGAGAATCATAGTTAAAACACTTAAAAGTTTGAAAACATTTTGCAGAAACTTGAAAGAAAATCGAAACCCTAGCTTTTTAGGAAAAATGAAAATTGGTTAACAAAACAGCGGAATCTTAAAGGAAAATTAACAAACAAACTCAAACCGCTTCAGATCTGAAGAGATCTGAACGGTTTTAGCCAGAAATAGTAAAACATTATTAGAGGTGAGAAAAATCTGGTTTGAAACCAGAGATTTGAAGCCATGAAAACACAAAAATGATACTACTCACAGACATGGGGGTGAATACGGACAGACTCATCGAGAAACTGAGGGATTTGAACCAAGTCTGTTCGAATCCCTTTGAGATTCCCTCAAGTAACGTGAAAATCGAACAACCAGCAGAGATAGGAGGCCAGATAAGGCCTGAGATTGAAGAAAGAACCCCATGAATCAAAGGGGTTTTGGTGATGGCGGGCTAGGGTTAGGAGGAGGGTGAGAGAGAAGAGGAGGGAAGGGATTCAGATGCGGCGGGTTTTTAGAAAATGAGTAGGGTTTGGGGTTGTTTGGTGTAATTAAAAAGGAAAGGATATCCTGGACCGTTGATCTCTTGAGATCAACGGCCAGGATTAAATCTGGGGTTGGGCGGGTTATAAAAATTGGGTTATGGGTTATAGGTATTGGATTATGGGTTGGTTTAATTGGGTTGGGTAGGCTATTGGGCTAAGGTCCGAAAAGTAAAAGAAGCTATATGTTAAATACCTATTAAGTTTAATAAAATAATTTATAAAAATAGTTAATAAATGATTAAAAATGTTATTTATGCATGAAAATTATTTAAAATATTTACTTAATATTATAAAAATATAAAAGGTCATTTTCGTATAAAATCAAGTAATTATGCACACATGGGTTATTATTGCAAAGTCATTGCAATTATAACCTACAAATGTAAATATAATTATGCATAAAATAATTAAAGCTTAATATAAATATAAATGATAAAAATTAAGCAATAAAATTATTATAAAATCATTTGTGATGAAATATTTAATAATTTGGACAATAAAATAATGGGATAAATTAATTAGAAATCTTTTTAAAATTACAGAAAATTATGGAAAAATATTAATTGATACTCATGCATTATTTTGAAAATATATATGCATTTTGAAAATAATAAAGGGAAAAATTGGGTATCAACAGCTGCCCCTCTTGACCCGGGAAGGATGAAAGAGTTGTCGGTAAAGATATGATGGCCAATTTTGACCGGATAGAGCTATCTGAGAGATATAGGCTGCACTCCGCTTTTTGAGCTGCCTACATATCCCTGGTTTTACAGAAATCAGGTCGTGTGTAGTTCTTGACTCATCGGCGGAATAAACCGAGGAAGTTATCACAAGGACGGATACAAGGTTTCGAATAGGTGAAACGATTATGGTGAGTGATCAGGTTTGAAATGGTATGAAGGAACTGAAGAGGGATTTCTCCTGTTAGAATAATGGTTACTCATCGGGCCACCTACAGATCAGAAGATGTACTGCAAGCATATACGTATAAATTTGCATGAATTTAGACATGATGCAAATTCCCTTCAGACCATGAAAATTGTCCTTGGACGGTTGAGGATGACGTCCTTAGACCATGATATCCTGGGCCATGATTTGTGTGGTAAAGGATTCGCAGGACATGAAAGGATGTTCTTGGGCCATTAGAATGGTGACTTCGAACCATGACGCCTTTGACTTATGATGTGCAAGTTTGAAAGATCCTCAGGCCATGGAATGGTGTCTTCAGACTATGACGCCTTTGGACAAGTTGGCTATATTTTATCCCATGAGGTGCAAAGATATGATGCAGAAGCAACAAGACAAGGCTTAGTCTTGTATGAAGTTGAGGGCAGAGCTTAACCCGAGAGAAGAAAATAATGCAAGAGAGACAGTGTTTAGTCTCGTGCGGGATTCGTACAGTGCTTAGTCCCATGCAAAGGGAAGGTCGTGCTTAGCCTTATGCCAATAGGGAGGGAGGGCTTAGCCTCATGCAAGTTTTGGGGCAGTGCTTAGTCCCATGCAAGGAGAAGGCAATGCTTAGCCTTATGCAGATAAAGAGGCAGGGCTTAGCCTCATGCGGGTGTGGATACAGAGCTTAGTCTCATGCAAAATTCGGAACAGTGCTTAGTCCCATGCAAAGAGAAGGCAATTCTTAGCCTTATGCAAGTAGAGAGGAAGGGCTTAACTTCATACGAGTGTAGAGACAGAGATTAGTCTCATGAAAAATTCGGGACAGTGCTTAGTCCCATGCAAAGGAAGGCAATGCTTAGCCTTATGCAAATAAAGAGGTAGTGTTTAGCCTCGTGCACGATTCGGGACAGTGCTTAGTCCCATGCAAGGAAAAGGCAATGCACAGCCTTATGCAAAATTCGGGACAGTGCTTAGTCCCATGCAAAAAGAAGGCAATGCTTAGCCTTATGCAAATAGAGAGGCAGGGCTTAGCCTCGTGCAGGATTCGGGACGGTGCTTAGTCCCATGAAAATAGAAGGCTATGCATAGCCTTATGCAAGGAGGGAGGCAGGGCTTAGCCACATGCAAGGTGGAGACAGAGCTTAGTCTCATGCAAAGAGAAGAGTAAGAGCGAAGTATTCTTAGCTGACAATGTGTTTCGTGCATAGTGGTTGTATTGTTGCAACGGTATTTGTTGTAATGATATAGTCCTGCATCCAAATAAAAATTTTTGAATTTTGCGGGGAGAAGGTTGGTTCGTTCCTTCGTCTGATTGACTTGCTCCGTTCTGTCTGAAGATCCTGTCCAAACTATTAGGGTAGTGTTTGCTAAAGCAAAGTTTCTTTTCCAAAAGCATGCGTGCATAATTTTCAAAAGACATAGTAGTATATAGTTTAGAAATTAGTTAGATGAACCAGTAACTGTGACATAATCAGAGACATCGCGACTTTTTCTGCTGTAGAATTTTTAGGGTCCTCCTAAAATTCTTCCCAAGTTAACTAGATGACTTTCTGGCTGCTCCATATGCTGCGGTTGGCTAAACTTGCTTTGGAATTTTGAGGGTCCTCCTAAAAATTCTGCTAGTTTCTGATTGTGGGGGAAATGTAAATTTTTATTGAATTGTGACTGAACCCACATGGCTGCCTACGTATACCCTCTTAAACAGGAATCAGGTCGAGCGTTGCTCGATTTACATCATATAAAGAAGCATAAAATGGTTTACACATAGTATCTTTTTACTGCATCTGAATTGATAGGCTTTGGCCAGATTTCTCCGTCCATCTCTGCGAGTATGAGTGCTCATCCTGTTAATACCCTGTGAACCATGTAAGGACCTTGCCAGTTGGGTGAGAATATTCCTTTGGCTTTATTTTGATGTGGAAAGATCTTTTTCAGCACCAGTTGTCTCGGTGTGAACTGTCTCGGCTTTACCCTTTTGTTAAAGGCTCTGGACATTCTGTTCTGATAAAGTTGGTCGTGACATACCCCATTCATCCTCTTTCATTCTATGAGGGCTAGTTGCTCATAGCGGCTCCTTATCCATTCTGCATCGCCGAGTTTGGCTTCTTGTATGATCCTCAAATAAGGAATTTCCACTTCGGCGGGGATGACACCTTCAGTACCATAAACTAGCAGATAGGGAGTTGCCCTGGTTTATGTGAGGACTGTGGTACGGTATTCCAGTAAGGAGAATGGTAGCTTCTCGTGCCATTGTATGTGATTCTCTACCATTTTCCTTAGTATCTTCTTGATGTTTTTGTTGGCAGCTTCCACGGCTCCATTAATTTGAGGCATGTATGCTGAAGAACTTTTGTGCTTGATTTTGAAAGTCTCACACATGGCTTTCATTAGGTCACTGTTGAGATTGGCGGCATTATCGGTAATGATGGACTCTGGAACTCCAAATCGACAAATGATTCGGTTGCGGACAAAATCCGCAACGACCTTCTTGGTCACAGCTTTGTAAGATGCAGCTTCAACCCATTTGGTGAAGTAGTCGATGGCCACTAGAATGAACCGGTGCCCATTTGAGGTGGTGGGATCGATCGGACCAATGACGTCCATCCCCCAAGAAGCAAAGGTCCAAGGTGATCTCATTACATTAAGCTCGTTTGGCGGCACTTTTATCATGTCGGCATATATCTGACATTGGTAGCATTTCTGAACATACCGGATGCAATCTGTCTCCATGGTCATCCAAAAGTAACCAGCCCTGAGTATCTTCTTGGCCAAGACAAATCCATTCATGTGTGGACCGCAAGTTCCGACATGTATCTCCTTGAGCAATTTAGAAGCCTCTTTTGCGTCAACACACCTTAACAGTCCAAGATCGGGAGTTATCCTGTATAGGGTTCCTCCACTTTGGAAGAAGTGATTGGACAATCGCCGAAGGGTGCGTTTCGGAGTATGGTTTGCATGCTCTGGGTATTCTCCTTTTGTCAAATATTCTTTGATGTCATGGAACCAGGGATTTTCGTCCGTTTCTTCTTCAATGTGAGCACAATATGTTGGGTGATTATGTATCCTTACTGGAATGGGATCGGTGAAGTTCCTGTCTGGATGTTGTATTGATGATAAAGTAGCCAATGCGTCAGTAAACTCATTATGAATCCTAGAGACATGCCTAAACTCTATTTTTGTGAACCTCTTCTTCATTTCTTGCACATGATGCAGGTATGGAAATATCTTGGAATTCTTGGTAGCCCATTCTCCTTGTACTTGGTGTACCAGCAGATCTGAATCGCTAATCACTAGAAGTTCCTGAATGTTCATATCAACAGCCATCTTGAGCCCTAATATGCAAGCTTCATATTCCGCCATATTGTTAGTGTAGGGGAGTCTGAGTTTTGCAGACACCGGATAATCTTGACCAGTTTCTGATACTAAGACGGCTCCAATGTCGACTCCTTTGAAGTTTGCCGCCCCATCGAAGAACATTCTCCAACCATCGCAGGCTTCAGTAATGTATTTTTCTATGAATGATACCTCTTCATCAGGAAAATACGTTTTCAGGGGTTCGTATTCTCCTCCCACTGGATTTTCAGCAAGATGGTCTACCAATGCTTGTCCCTTGACTGCTTTCTGAGTTACATAGATGATGTCGAACTCACTCAGCAAGATTTTCCATTTGGCCAGCTTTTCGGTGGGCATAGGCTTCTGAAAGATGTACTTCAAGGGATCCATCCTCGATATGAAGTACGTCGTATAAGCACAGAAGTAATGTCTTAGTTTCTGAGCTATCCAGGTTAATGCACAGCAAGTGCGTTCCAGCAAAGAGTGTCACGCTTCATAAGGAGTGAAATTCTTACTCAGGTAATAGATGGCATATTCCTTTCTCCCTGTCTCGTCATGTTGTCCTAAAATGCAATCGAAAGCTCCATCTAACACTGCAAGGTAGAGTAGCAATGGACTGTCCGGCTCCAGTGGGACTAAAACTAGCGGCGCAGACAAGTATTCCTTGATTTTGTCAAAATCCTTTTGACAATCCTCGGTCCAACTGGTTGCAGCGTCTTCTTCAGCATTTTGAAAATCGGCTCACATAATACTGTGGACTGTTCTATGAAGCGACTGATGTAGTTGAGGCGGCCCAGGAAACTCATCACATCTTTCTCGATTTTTGGTGGTGGTAATTCTTGGATGGATTTGACCTTTGATGGGTCCAATTCTATTCCTCGGCGACTGACGATGAATCCCAACAACTTTTCGGCAGGAACCCCGAATGCACACTTTGAAGGGTTTAGCTTTAGGTTGTATTTCCGCAATCGGTCAAAGAATTTCCTCAAGTATGCTATGTGATATGTGTCCTTCTTGGATTTAATGATGACATCTTCCACATATACCTCTATATCTTTATGTATCATGTCATGAAAAATAGTTGTCATGGCCCTCATGTAGGTGGCCCCACCATTCTTTAGACCGAACGGCATCATTTTGTAGCAGTATATTCCCGTTGGTGTAATAAAGGCTATTTTCTCAGCGTCTTCTTCATCCATACAGATCTGATGGTAACCTATGAAGCAATCTACAAAGGACTGGAGTTCATGTTTGGCATAATTGTCGATCAGAATGTGTATAGTTTGCAGCGGGAAATCATCTGTTGGGTTGGCTCTGTTGAGATCCCGATAATCAACACAAGCTCTGACTTTCCCATCCTTCTTCGGAACAGGAACAACGTTGGCTAACCAGATTGGATATTCAACTATCCTGAGGACCTTGGCTTTGATCTGCTTAGTAACTTCCTCCTTAATTTCCAGGCTCATGTCCGACTTAAATTTCTTGAGTTTCTGCTTGACTGGAGCACATATTGGGTTTGTGGGCCACAATGGAGGTGCTTATCCCGTTCATATCGTCGTATGACCATGCAAAGATGTCCTCATATTCTTTCAGGAACCGAGTGTATCCCTCTTTCTCTGACGGTGACAAATGGATGCTTATGCGGGTTTTCTCGACGGTTTCAGAATCTCCCAAATTGACTATATCAGTTTCATCTAGGTTGCACTTGGGATTGTTCTCAAAATCCTCTACCTCTCTGACAATCTCTTCAGGTATTACATCTTCCTCTTTTGAATCACTGTCCTTTTGTTGCATTGTCTCATTACATGCCACAGTTGTCGGTTCATCAAGAAGGAAATAGTATGCTATAGGGATAAGAACATGAGAGAAAAGAAGTAATAATAAAACATCAAGCTATTTAAAGCGTTAAGAAAAAATGATTTTCAATAGCTCAAATAACATTTTGGGAACATTGAAAATATTGTTTAAAACAAAAACGCAAAAGTGGAAATCATTTTCAGAAAAAGTAAACAATGATATTCAGCCTTGCTACACCGGGACTCGTCGGGCCCTTGATGGTCTAACAGTCCAGTTCTTGAGGAATGCTCCTCTCTCCACAGCTTGGATGGTAGGTCCTTCCTCCTTCTCCTCCTTGACGATCACACAGCAGTCCATATCATCATCTTCCAAGAACAAATTCCTCAATGCTGCCAATGCTTCTTCTTCCTATGACCCCCATATAACATCGGCCTGATGGAAAGTCTGACTTAAGTGCGGTACGGGCTGTTCAAGAGGTTAGTATGGACCACACCACGGTGGTGACCAATCATTGTATTTCTTCCAGGTGTATTGATACCCCAGCACAAAGGTTGTACCATGGTGCTTCAGTTGTACTGGTTTGGAGATACCTTGAAGATTTTGACCAATCCCCTTACCAGGTTCATACCCTTTCCATGCCAATATGCTTTCTATATTTCTACTCCACCAATTGTCCTTTTCGATTGCATTAACACGCTCGATGCAGTGGTAAGTTCTCCACCTAACCTCCTTCTATTTTCAACCATTGGGACAGTCTGACTGGTGTAAATGGGGTTACTTCCATCTCCATGGAAGATTAATTCTTGATGACTCCACTCGAATTTCATGGCCTGGTGCAAAGTAGATGCTACAGCCCCAGCGGCATGTATCCACGGCCATCCCAACAGCAAATTGTAGGAGGCGGATATGTCCAGCACATGAAACTCAACATCAAACCAGGTGGGACCCATCTGCAGGCAGAGATTAGCTTCTCCAATGGTGGCTCTTTGAGACCCGTCGAACGCATTCACATTCATAATCCCTGCTCGTATCTCGTGTAAACCCTTGCCCAACCTCTTCATAGTTGTCAACGGACAAAGGTTGAGGCTAGATCCTCCACCTATCAAAACTCTGGCGATAAACTTATATTTGCATTGCACCGTGATGTGCAGTGCCCTGTTGTGACTTAACCCTTCATGTGGTAGTTCGTCCTCATGGAAGGTGATCTTGTGCTTTCTAGCACTTGCCCCCACCATATTGGCCATTTATCTTCTAGTGATATTGTTGGACACATATGCTTCATTCAATACCTTCATCAGAGCATTCATATGTGCCTCAGAATTTTGCAACAATGACAGGATAGATATTTGGGTGGGGGTCTTGTTCAGATGATCGACGAAAGAGTACTCCCTTACTTGTACCTTCCTCCAGAGGTCGTCTGGACCAATCTCAATAACGGGGGATTTACTAGAAGCTTGCTTACTGGCTTCTCCCAAATGTTCAGGTGTATAAACTCTTCCTGTTCTAGTCATTCCTTGTGCAGCACCAGATTCTTCCATTTTTGACCTTCCTTTTCCTCTAGCCTCGACCACATAATCCCAAGGTACAGCATTGGAACTGAAGGGCGATGTGGTTGCCACTGTCACAATGAAAGGTGTGGACACCTCCACCTTAAATGGAGCGGGTATTGCTGCAGGTGGGGTCACTTCTACCGCGAAGGGAGCTGATGCGGCTATCTCAACTTCAACTGGCGGCTGTACCTGTACCATAATGGGATTGAGTGTGACTGCAGGCTTCTTAGGATCATCACCTTCTCGAATAAGCCCGATTAACCCCTCGGGATCCCACTCTTCATCAGTTTCTATAACATTGACCCCTTTGCCCCTATGATCTGGGAGGGGATTATTGCGGACATTAGGTGCAGTTTTCTTTGCCTGTATGACCTTATTATCAATCAGTATTTGGATCTTTTCTTTCAAGGTGGGGCACACGTCAATAGTGTGTCCCTTCATACCGGAATGGTACGCACAGGTATTGTTTGGATTGACCCATTGAGATGAATTCTCCATTGCCATAGCGGGAATAGGGGTGACATAACCAGCATCTTTCAATCTTTCGTACAACTGGTCGATGGGTTCAGCAATGGCGGTGTAATGTCTGGGTGGTTTACGGTCAAAATTAAGCTTGGGTTTTTGGTAGTTTGGACGAGTTGGAGGTGATTTATAATAGGATGGTTGGGAATTATAGGTATGGTGGGCGGTAGCAGGTTGGGAATATCTGGGAGGTGATGGTTGGTATGTGGGTGGAGGTGTTTGGTATACAAATGGAGTTTTTGGGCCTTGCGCAACCATTACTATTCCTACTTCTTTCTTACTTTATATGCCACCTGATTGCAATGCTTTGTTAGTGGCCTGCAGTGCCTCGAAATTCGTCACTATTCCACTTTTAATACCTTCCTCAATCCTTTCACTGAGATTGATGATATCGGAGAACTTGCGATTCTCGATAACCATTAACCTTTCGTAATAATGTGGATCATGCGCTCTGACAAAGAACTTGTTCATCTGTTCCTCATCTAATACCTGCCTGACCTTTGCTGCCTTTGACCTCCACCGAGTAGCATACTCACGAAAAGTCTCAGTTGGTTTCTTCTTGAGGTTCTGGATATAGAAAACATCAGATGCATTCTCCGTGTTGAATCTGAATCTGTCCATGAAATCTGACGCCATGCTCACCCAATTAGCCCATTTCTTGGGATTCTGGATTATGTACCAGGATAGGGCGTCTCCATTTAGGCTTCTCATGAATAGCTTCATGCGAATCCGTTCGTCCTTTCCAACCCCTACGAGCTTGTCACAGTAAGTTCTCAAGTGAACTCTTGGGTCACCTGTTCCATCAAACATTTCGAACTTGGGAGGTTTGTAACCCCCCGGTAGTTCCACATCTGGATGAATGCATAAATCCTCGTAATTCAGACCTTCGATTCCTTTGCCTCCTTTAACACCCTGAACTCGGCTTTTGAGTTTCTTGAGCTCCTCTGCCAGGTTCTTAATGAGCAGGTCCTTCTCGGCAGATTCTGGTGTATATAATATTGGTTGAGTGGAGTGGGGTAAGGGTTCCACGTATATGGGGTTGTTTTGGTGAAGGCCAGGAATATGGGTATAGTGGTGATCATTGGTTGAATTTTGGGGATCAGGGATAGGTTGTGGGGTATTCTGAGAAGTGTGGTAAGTGGTCTGCGGATATTGAGTTGGGAGATGCTAATTTTGAGAAGGGGTTGTATATTGATGGGGTACGGGAGGATTCTGCAGGCGTTGGTCGGGTGCATTCTGGGGAGGTGCCGGTTTTTAGGTACTTGGATAGTTGATATATAGGACATTTATTGTGAGGGAGAGGTTTTCCAAGTTACGGACCTGCTCAATCTCACCTTGTAGTTCAAGTATTTTCTTTTCAATCCGAAAAACCAAGTCATTTGGTGTCGGAGTACTCCGACCTTCAGAAGTTTCCACATCTCAGCATGTGCAGTGTTGTAGCCACTTATATTATCCATTTAAGCCTTCCCTTTGCCTTTGGATGCACTTGGAGGAGGAGGAGGAGGTAGAGGGCCCCTGGATCTGGTGTGATATGTTGATGATGCCAGTATGTGTGAACCAACCTTGGGGAATGGGACTAATAAAAAAAAGGAAAGAAGAGCAAAAGGTAACCAAGTCAGTAAGGATTCCAAAAAGAGTATTTGCAATATTTAAACACATAGTGCGAGAATGTAAATTCACGTCCTAATTTGATAGCCTTGTTGTGCCCGAGGTAGGCCTAGCGACAAGTTGATTTGGAGAACTTCAGTGCCAATAATTGCCTCATTTCATTAATGTAAAACAGATGAATCTAAAACGACATTAAATAAGATAAGTCACTAATGGCACTTGGCCTTATTACATTTGTAAAGCAAAAATGAATAAACCTAATATACTTGGTCCTAGAAGGTCCTTCTCCAGGCTCGGCTCTCTTGGCTCCATCGATCAGGTTCCCTAGGTCGCGTATGTCCAACAGCAGGTATGCCCTTGCTAGATGTCCCCCTTCGATACCCTCAGTATTCTAGCAGTCTATGACTCATTTCCTCATCTTCCCTTCCAATTCCATCAGACCTTGCTCCAGATATTCTAACCTTTCATTCGATCTGGTAGTCGTTTCCTTCCATTCATTGACTAATCCCATATCGGTCTTGTGTTTATCCATATGCTCGACCTCTCTCGAACCCTTTTGCGTAGACTGTTATACTTCATCTGTGCTTCGGTAGCTTCATCTATGACTCTATTTCCTCGACCGACCCCTGGCTCGACTATTCCTGCTATGCAGTCCTCCAACCATGATGGGTAAAAGTACACGTGCCCTGCGTGATATCGGTATGGTTCGATGGTGTTCCTTTATATAATAATTTTAGGTGCTACATATGCTGAGCTTCACATTCGTATGGGAGGTCGTCATCCTGAAAATTTGCCCTATAATGACTCATTTTAACGATCTGCGGTATGACTTGCTTCCTGCCTGCTTGTCTCATAACCTTGATGGGAACATAAAGGTAACTTCCCCTTAACCCGATCAACACCAAGTGCGGAACATACCTAGACCTGATGATGAACTCGTCAGTAGGGAACCATTCGAACATCCATTGAACCTGATCCTCAGTCAAATTATCAAAAACCTGCACCCATTCTATAGCACTCTCTGGTTGAGCAAACCTATCTGGGATATAGGTCATTCTCTTAGGGTGATGGAAAGTTATATGATCATTCCACGTCCTTCGTGGAAACTCTTGACGGTATTGACCTCTCTGGAGATGCTCTAACAACCAAACCTGCAGCAGCAAATTACAACCCTCGAAATGTTTGAATACTTTCTTGCAGCGGTCCAAGGCCCGATATATGTCTGCTATGATCATAGGGAAAATGGTGTATGTTTTTCCCTCGATCCCCTCAATTAGGGTTTTTGTTAAAATGGCCAGTCCGGTATGAATTTTGTCCCCTTTAATCGGAAACACTATCATACCCAGGAAGCAAACGATGAACACAAAAACCCTACGGTGAATACAACCCAAGGAAGTGATACTGAATTCATCATGGTAGATACGATAGGATTTGCTATGAACATATCATTCATAAAGATAGTCAAAGGGTATGTAGGATTTCTTCAGGCACTCTAAATCATCGTTCTTTTTCAGACCCGTCATTTTCAGAAACCCCCTAGCAGTACGATTTTCTGGCACCTATAAACCGGGACTGTCCCAAGGCAGTCCAGTGAATCCCCCTATTTCTTCCAAGATAGGGGTCATTTATATGTTTCCAAAGCGAAACACAGATCTTTCACTGTCCCAGAATGTTGTGGCAGCTTCAATCAACACATTATTCGGTTGGATATCCAATAAAGAAGGTAAATTTCCCAGGACCTTTTTCACATGCTTTTTGTCACTTGATGAAAGATCTTCCCACCAATCTAGCAACAATGGTGGTATGTTATGGACCATGCCGAAACTGGGGACTTCGTGCCTCATTTGATGCAAAACAAATAAGGTTAGACCCTTTCCCCCTCCAGATTCGACTATTTATACATCAGTGATTAGCATATTGGCACTTATTTCTCCAAATTAATGCACAGATCATCGTTGCGTCCGTTGGGATTATGGAAACCCTGGTGGACTTTTGGACAAGGCTTTTCTTAACGTGCTATTATGTGGACAACATATTAACCCTGGCTAGGTTTAGCCATGATGCATGTACAATTAATCAGAGTAAGGTTTCTATAAAGGTCTAGACTGTTACCCTCAAGTGACAGCTCGAGGGGGAAAGGCACGGAACCGTCGACTGCACCGCTGATCGACTAGTTTTACCGCAAATAAGTCTTTCCAAATTTAAGGGGTGATATGTAGGAAGAGCGCAAACACTCATCAAGTGTTGCTAAGGTATTGATTATGCACGAGTGGAATATGATATTGATCATGATTTATGCAACAGTAAATATCACGTTGTCACGTATTTGCACATTAAAAGAAAATAATAAAGGCAGTATTTAATAATTGAAAAGGCATTTAAGAAAAAAAAACGAAGAGACAAGTTAGTTTCCATAGTAAAAAGAAATCATAAAGGCTTGAAAATAGGCAATAAAATTCACATAAAGTGGGAAAAGGAAACGGTGCGCATGTATTAACAGAATAAAGCATGCTTAAAGACTAATTCACAAAAAGCAAGTTCGTCAAGGTAAGAGCCTAATTATCCCCAGCAGAGTCGCCATTTTGCCGCCCCCTTTTTCTCGCGAAATCGAGTTTTGACATTTAATAAGACAACTCCCTTCCCTTTTAGGATGAGATATGAGATTCGAAGAGTCGCCACCTAACAGATTAAGGTGCGTTAGGGCACCTAAAGCTAATAACTCATGAAACTAGTTTGCATCACCAGAGATCAGGTAAGGGCTCAAAATTACCTTGAGGGGAAGGTATTAGGCACCCCTCGAGGTCCACAAAGGTGGGTTCCGGCCGAACTTAATTAAGCGAATTAGTCATTAAAGAAAAATAAAGCAATTTAGACAACTATTATTTTAAAGCAGGAATTAAAGGGGTCCTAAGTTTCTTAGCCTACAGGATCATTTTCGTGCAATACTTGGTAACTTTCCCCAAGTTGGGGTGCTACACATAGTATTAGCGCACATGTCATCATCTCCTTTACTACCCAATTACTATCTTTAAGTTATTATCTAAGCGTTCTAATAGCTTGTAACTCGTGCCTTAAGCGTGCACTACCTGTCCCTTACCTATGGTCCTGGAGGTGTTTATGACCTATATTTAAGGTAGTTCTAAACTGACTTATGTTGCTTAAAAATGGGAAAACTAAGTGACAAACAAAAAATCAGATAGGACTGTCACATAAGGAGCAAATAAGGGCTCGTGTTAACCTCCACAAGTAAACAGCCAATGCATGCAATTCAGACAACAAGTTTTATCACTTTAATACCCTATGGGCAGGATATCTAGATGAGCATAAACAGAATATAAGACGGCATTTTATTAAAACGAGCAGCGGTACCTGTCAGTTTGCCTACTGATTTTAGTCCTTGAATCTGGGCATATTCCAGACAGCATGATATCATAGTTATAAGCCCAGAATTCCTAATAATCCTACAGGCTTTCCTGAGGTGATGACCAGAACAGAGTCCTATAGGCATGGTATCTAAATCTATTAATTAGACCTATAACAACGAGTTACTGATTTTAACAGACATGTTTTTGTCCTTTAGACCCTATAGGCATGCTTTCTGATTTGCAGAATTAGTTAACTCCTATAGGCATGATTCTAGGTGTTAGAAATGATACCCTATAGGCATGATATCTATTAGTTTAAATATTATACATGATATCTAGGTTTTGAAACTGATTTTTTATCTCCTATAGGCATGGTGTCTTAATTGAAATCGGTTTTTATCTCCTATAGGCATGATATCTAAGTCGTATGTGGGCAGAATTTTAAGCAACTTGCCAGGAAGGTTATTATACAAACAGATAGAATCTTATAGACATGGTCACTAATGCATGTATGTTATAAAATATGAACAGATCCTATGGACAGGATTTCTAATGCAATGGGTCTATAAACAGGACTTCTAGTTATGTGAGTAAAATACAGAACAAAGCAATTTAGAAAATCCTATAGGCAGAATCTCTAAACAAGTAATGGCAATCACACAACTTTTTTTTGATAAGCTAACATTTTCATTTATCAGAAATATTCTGTACATAATAGGAACTGTTGACCAATTCCTTAACTCTCTTTGGACTAACTGACTTCAACATCATAAATGTCTCCCTATGTATCTCTCACGTCCTATACATGTATTCTACTATCATGAAATCAGAAATATACTAGAAATATGAATAACATCAAAACAGAATTACAGAAGCAGTCTAACTATGGATTTCTATTCAAAGCTTCCATGTGTTCCTTCCAGCTGCTGTGTATATGACTTTTAATATGAACATATGTTGTGATCTCACGACATATCTGCTCTGTTGTAGTACGTCCATTTTGAAATCTAATCAGATTCATATCTCTCCATAAGTTGTACATCATCATGCCAAATACTGCTGCAATAACATTGTCAATCCCTTTCTTCTTCCTAGCATGATTTACCACCCAGTGTAGCTCCTCTTCCCATGTTTGTATCTGTATTTGAATTCCCAACCAGCTTAGCAATCTCTTCCAAATATTTCTTTTGTATGAGCACTCAAAGAATAAATGTTCAAACACCTCACCTTCCTGACCACAGAATACACATACTTGAGATATTTGAATACCAATTTTCTGCAATCGATCAACTGTTGGTAATCTACTTTGTAAGGATAGCCACAAATTGAACTTGTGTCTAGGATGTATGTGAGGATGTAATATCAGCCTTTTCCAGAATACCTTCTGCCCCTGAGGAGTTTGTAAGTTGTATAGCTTCTTAATACTGAATTTGCCATCTTTGTTCTGTAGAGTCCTCAATCTTTCATGCACATTTCCTTGTAGGTTTGGTAAATTCAATATAAACTCCCTTTGCTCAATTCTCTTCCTTACTACCCAAGTTGCATTCTTAGGTATAGGCATGTTGTCACTAATCAACATAATTAAACCTATAGGCAGGATTTCTACCTAAATCTGTTATTACAGAGATTATTACAGTCCGAAAAATGAATAATTGCATAATAGTATCCATTACGCTATAGGGAGCCTTCATAGGCCCAATATAAACTTGGGAACCAAACCTTCCAACAGAACAGCTTTGGAGTATAGCAATGATCCATCCATGGTACATTAAAAGTCAGGCTTCCAGTGTGTCAAATTTCCCAAGGGCCTCAAGGGACCCAGGGCAATGCTCACACCAGAACCACATTCAAAAGATAGTTCAAGATATTGGAAAACTAATCCCCAGTGTGTCAGAGTTTAAAGGAGTCTCAAGTGGACCCTAGGCAGTGCTCACACTGGAGTGGTTGGGAACCTAAATGACTAGGACTAAGTTTTTTTTTTTAAAAAGAATCATTACATAAAAGGGATAAGGGTGCAGGTTTTAAAATAGTCGGATTTCAGAAGAAACATGATTCAGAACATAGAGTTGCAGGCAGAACTTCACCAAGAGGACAAACAGAATTCATGCTCAAGCACATAATCAAATAAATTGAAGTCTAGTGAAGTTAAATATTCAGATTAGTACTTATCACAGAAGCAGTTAGGCAAAATAATTGAGTTGGCCAGATACATGAAATAAACAGACAGGGCAGGGAAGTTAAGCAACAAATTGACTGATTACATTTTCATAGTGTGCAAAGTTCAGAATAGGTACAGAATTAACAAACAGTGCATGAAACAAATTGAACCTAGACTAACCTATGAGAGGATTCATATTATTCGAAATAACTTAGTCCTAAGTTAACAGTGTTACTAGATGAGATCATATAATCATGTGAAAGACAGAATTGATACAGGCTAGTCAAGCAAAGTGTAAAGAATGAAATAGCAAAGGTTAGGGCATAATAGTTAGGGGAGAAAGTAAACAGGAAGATGAAAGCAATTGGAATCCAAGAGTCTAGCCTTGGATTTCAGCCGACTAGACAATGCAGCAAATCAGAGTGATAGAAAGAACTCAAGTGAGCGTGTGAATGTAAGAGTGTGAGCATGTGTCTCAGCGTGTGTTTAAAATCAGAACAAATGAAAGGTTTATATAGCAACGGTAGAGGAAAACCAAATAAGGTAGGAGAATCAATTGCACACAAATAAGGCATGCAACATCAATTAATCAATCAATTAAGGCTAACGGGAATAAATTGATAGTGAGGGTAACTTAAATTAAGGAGAGACTTTCATGGAATAAATCAGTAGACAAGATTGAGGCTAAATAAGGTAAGTAGTAAATCTAGAAATCAATTATAGGTTAGTCAAAACAATTAAAACCCAGAAATCAAGCCAGTAATATAATTAAGGAAAGTAGCACTAATTACGAATCACATATAAGGAAAGAATTTAAATAAGGAAATAACAGTATTAAGAAAAACACAGTTTCAAAACCCTAATTAGGCCGGTAAATCAATTAATCATTTTAATTGACAGGGCTAAGGTGAAAGGGCAAAAATATTATAACAAACAGTCAAGTAATGAAAAACCCTAAGGCGTAAAGACATAGAAATGAAACTCAGTCGAAAAAGTAAAGGAAGAAATCCAGAGTTAACACTAAAACATTTTCAAACATTTTGCAGAACCTTAAAAAGATGAAACCCTAGAGCATAAAGACACAGCGATGAAACTCAAGTGAAACTTGTTGAAAAGGTAAAGGAAGAGAATCATAGTTAAACACTTAAACGTTCGAAAATATTTTGCAGAAACTTGAAAGAAAATCGAAACCCTAGATTTTTAGGAAAAACAAAAATCGGTTAACAAAATAACAGAATCTTAAAGGAAAATTAACAAACAAACTCAAACCGCTTCATATCTAAAGAGATATGAATGGTTTTAGCCAGAAATAGTAAAACATAAGTAGAGGTGAGAAAAATCTGGTTTGAAACCAGAAATTTGAAGCCATGAAAATACGAAAATGATACTACTCACAGACGTGGGGGTGAATACGGACAGACTCGTCGAGAAAATGAGGGATTTCAACCCAGTCTGTTCGAATCCCTTTGAGATTCCCTCAAGTAATGTGAAAATCGAACAACCATCAGAGATAGGAGGCCAGATAAGGCCTGAGATTGAAGAAAGAACCCATGAATCAAAAGGGTTTTGGTGATGGCGGGCTAGGGTTAGGAGGAGGGTAAGAGAGAGAAGAAGAGGGAATGAATTCAGAGGCGGCGAGTTTTTAGAAAATGAATAGGGTTTGGGGTCGTTTGGTGTAATTAAAAAGGAAAGGATATCCTGGACCGTTGATCTCTTAAGATCAACAACCAAGATTAAATCTAGGGTTGAGCGGGTTATAACAATTGGGCAATGGGTTATGGGTATTAGATTATGGTTTGGTTTAATTGGGTTGGGTAGGTTATTGGGCTAAGGTCCAAAAATTAAAAGAGGCTATATGTTAAATACCCATTTAGTTTAATAAAATAATTTATAAAAAATAGTTAATAAATGATAAAAAATATTATTTATGCATGAAAATAATTTAAAATAATTACTTAATATTATAAAAATATAAAAGGTTATTGTCGTGTAAAATCAAGTAATTATGCAGACATGGGCTATTATTGCAAAGTCATTTCAATTATAATATACAAATGTAAATATAATTATGCATAAAATATTAAAGCTTAATATAAATATAAATAATAAAAATAAATCAATAAAATTATTATAAATTATTTTTGATGCAATATGTAATAATTTGGACAATAAAATAATGGGATAAATTAATTAGAAATATTTTTAAAATTACATAAAATTATGAAAAAATATCAATTGATGCTCTTGCATTATTTTGAAAATATATGTGCATTTTGAAAATAATATAGAAAAAAATTGGGTATCAACAACATGAGCATTTTTTCACCACCATGTTTACCGTGCTTATATGTCCCTTCCCTGATTTCATAGTCATTATCACTATTGATGTCCACCTGGCAAGAAGTTTTAGCTATCTTCAAGTACTCATTGTATAGTTTCAAACTATGTGGACTGAAATCATTTGCCCATGACCTCACAGCTTCCTCTCTTTTCCTCGACTGGTCCATCAACTTTATCCTTATCTTCTCAAGCATTTTAATGATTGACTTTTGCCTTGCTTCAACCAGCCATGCATTCACAGATTCAGCGAAGTTATTCTCCACTTTTTAGTTCTTGCACACAGTATCAAAATAGGCTCTATACCAAGCCTGTGCAATTCTAGGGTTATCTTGCACCTTTTTCTTGAAGTAATTTGCTATTGTATAATAATCAACCCTAGAATTGTCAAATGCTTCATCACAGGTATGTTTTGCTTTTAAGGTCTTTACCCTAACCCCAGGAAGGTCCCTATCTGGAATAATATGAACAACAAACGGGCAGTAAAATACGCCATCCATACCTTAGCCTTTTTGGAGAACTTTTCTTAAATTGAGCTCCTTTTTATTTGCTAAGGCATAGAGGTTAAGATATTTTCTTGCTTCAGGTATATCCATGAAGCTCATATCCTTATACATTTTCTTATAATTATCCAAACCTAGCATAATCTCTCTTTTCTTTTGATTAGCAAATGTTTGTAATTAATCACTATCATACTCTGCCTCTCCAAAATTAGAATCAAATTCAGATTCAAAATCACTACAATCAGTATCAACTTTATTTAATGCTGGATAAGATTCGGAATGATGGACTATGTTAGTCACATTAATAGACTGCTCACACTCATCTACAGTATAGGAATGAAGAGTCTTGAATCCATCAAAGATTAGACACAACATATGTCTTATACCAGGATCATTCTCAATCTCATAATAATTAGATGCACCATTCACAATTAGTTGTTGAAAACCTACATTTCCTAACTCATTAATGTATAAATCCACTAGATATTTGTACGATAGAAGTTCAGAATCATAACCTCTCTTGATATGGGACAACTTCTTTGAATACAAGACATGTGGGCTTGTGATCCGGTCCCCATCATAATGCAAGATTAGGTCCACCAATAATATCCTTGATATTCTGTAAAGGTAACAATAAAGAATCATAAATGGGGACAACAAAAATTTAAATAACATCAACAACACTAATAAAGAACAATAACTAAGCAATTAAAAAAATCATAATTATAAAGCATGTATGAATTTAGGGGAACACAAAAAATATGTAACAACTACGAGACCACAAATAATTCAAATATTAAAGTCTCACTAGCACTAAAATATTCACAGATTTCAGTTGTGAGGGAACATCATTCAACACACCCAGCACAGATATATGCCAGACAAGAAACGACTAAAAGGAACAATTGAAACCCCACATTCTCATATCTCACCCACTTTAATGCTTACAATATTCAAAGACATGTCAGCGCAGACAAAAATTACATAAACCCACCACATACATAATAGATACAAGAAATATCACAAAAGTTTATTCAGGATCACAAAAAGACAAAAATAAGCTCTACTATATTGTTTGCCATCAATTATCCTAACAGAAAAAAACTAAAATAAAACACATGCGAAGACATTCCACACAAGAAAATAAGATAAAAAGGTCAGAAAATAACATCTTAAACTAAGACATAAGAATACAAAATATATTAAAGCCCCAAAACGATTTGAGCATAAAACCCTAATACTAAACTAAGACAAATACACATAGAAGGGAGATAAAAAAGTAAAATTACGCGGATTAAACATACCTTTTTAGAAAATTGATTCTTGAATCGATAGCATCGACTAAGAGTAAGCTTTCTTGAAGAACCCTAGCTTGGTCTCGTGGTTGAAGGAAGGGAATGAGAGACTGATATATGGGGTCTTTTTTAATTGATAGATCGGGTGGGTAAGATAAAATGAGTCTGGTCAGTGGGTTAATTAAAAAAGGTGGATTTAATTCACCCAATAAAATATTGACAAGTGAATATTTTATTTTAAATTTAGGAGTAGACGGTGGAGGAACATTTTAATTTTTGGGCACAAACGATAAGGACTTTTTTAATTAAATAGTATAACGGGGGACACATACGACTTATTTTAGATAGTATAGGGATATATATGGCCTTTTTCCGTATATTATTTACAAAAGTGTCTGAATTATTAAATAAAAATTAAAAAAATCAAATCCCTGAAAAAATGATGAACACTAATTACATTTATCTAACTCAATGAAAGAACATCTCTGCTCTACATAGTACCTTATTCTTTGAACTTTTGTTAGGGATAGATTTATCCTAATAAAGAGATTGATTCAATCATCATCATGATAAAGAGATTATACATACTAATAAACATCGTTACTTCCCTTAGGTCAATAAAGATGGGTATATCAGTTAGCCACATAGCCCTAATTTAATATTTATTTGCGATTACATGCAATATCTATCAACTGATAGATTTATCGACACTATGAAAAATTATGAAACTCTATGAAAACACCTTTGGAAAGTGTTTTATTAACTTTTTTTTATTAAAAAAAAGAATATTTTGAAATAGCTAACATTATTCACCTTAAATATTTAAAATTTTAGCTAATTTGAAAATAATTGTGAGCTCCTGAGTTTTGCTTTAAGTTTTCATCTCTTGGTATTTTGAAGTGGAAGACTTCTAATGTCACCTTAATTGTTGTTATTCCAAGTGAAATAATAATTCTGTTTCTATTCTTGTGGAATTAACTTAATCAACTTATATAAGTAATTTTATTGGGATTATATTCCTAAATATTAGGAGTTCTTATATAGTTCGAATAAGAAAAATTTAATTAATTTTAACATCCTAAATATTAAAAATATTAATTAAACATTAATTTTATCCAATGTAAAATTTATTATATATGATGAAAAGGTCGACCAGTTTTGCGTGTAAGTTTCGTACTTTTATAATAGTCTGGATTGATTGGAGAAGACAAAATTAAGTGAAACGTTATTTTTCTATATATTTAATAGTTTTTAATTTTTATTAACCACATAATTACTATAAATTAATATGCTTTGTTGCAAATACTAAGTGGAGTAAAAAAATTCTTCTAAAAATTACTCATTAATGTTAAAAAACTATTTTGTTCATCATGATAAAGTACCGTCATTTTCCAATTGCCATATAAAAATTACTTCAAAAGAACGGTTACAAATTTTATACTAATGATCCAAATAATTGGCTTCTTAATTATTTATTTAAGGTAAAATTTTAATCGATTTTAAAGTCCTACATTTTAGGTACCTAATTTAAATAAGTAAATATTTAATCACCAAAATTTCAATAAATTTTTAGGTCCTAAATATTAGGATAATCAAATGACTATTTTGTACAAAGAATTATATTTTTAAAGAGGTAAAAAAGATTAAAGATATTTTGCTAAGGGTCTTCGTGCTTTTAATATAGTATAATGATAGAATGCTAAGAAATAATGAAGAACAAGACAAGACAAGTTTTGGGGTGAAATCTCT
>ML384846.1:0-66868 GCA_005239525.1 Nicotiana knightiana
TATTTACATATATACGCGTATATAACGCCATCTGGTCATGGGTCAGTGCACATGTATAAATGAGTGAAATGCATGAAAAATACATAATAATCTCGATATCCTTTTCGGATAAACCTTTCCAACTGGAAAATATTATGACACATGGAAACTCAAGAACATAAATATATCTAATACTTCTATGAATAGAGTCATTTATGGAATTTGTGCATTTGCATGTTTCGTTCGTATCGCATGGAACATGCCAAAAGAAAGAAGGGATAGCCTTAACATACCTGGAGTAGGTAAAAATCCGTATGATATTCTTGGAAAAGGTTGCACCGTACTCCTTTAGAATCACAAAATTTTACGTTGCTATGTTTCTAATAATTCTTGTTGGAATCAATTTGGTCGCAAGAATTTTGTATGAAATCTCTAACGTTCTGGTTTCCAATTCTCTCATCTGATTATAGTCCTTTAGCTGCAACCCTGTTCACTCAATTGTAGTATTACATAAAAGGGGGCAGAAGGAGTATCATGAGGATTGAGGAGACAGAGGGAACATCATTTAACAAAAATATATATAGTTAAGATGCCCTTTATTTTCTTCTTCACACCTTTATGTGACAATTACAGCTTTCTCTTATATCCTAATGTAATCCCTGGAAGTGAGATGTCAAGTGAGAAAATGAGGTGTCTTTGTTCTTGATACATAACTTGCCAACTAATCAAAAATAACTAATAGTCATGTTTTCAAAAAGTGGATTGCTGCCACGTTAGTATTTTGGGTGGGGGATTTAAACTTTATCCATTAATTAATTAATTAATTAGGTAATGTCCTATCCGGTAATTAACCAATTACCCGTATAATTAAGAATTATTTTAAATTACCTGAAAATACTACTTATTTTTAATATACTTTATATATTATACTACCGTGGTCATATTGTACCTTGCATGGTACTAGTTCATAATTATCGGGTATTATCGCTCGACCCGTATTTTATTCCAAATTGTCTACTTTCAACGAAAGTCGTTTTCTTTAATCCGTGTACCCCTTTATCCTTCATAACACTTATTTATCATTTTTTTTAAATAACGTAAATATGTCAACGCCAAAATGATCTCATCCCGAGTTCACGTCGGTTAACCGAAGACGAAACTTTTAATGTACGAAAATGCGAGATGTGACAAATACGAACTTCTCTTTATCTCTCGTTATCAAACGCGTTTACTTACGGGATCATGCCAAAATGAAAGGAAGATTTAGCCTTAACATACCTTTGTCGTTTACTAAACGACTAAACGTGTATCTTCCCGAAGACTCCAATATACATTAAGACATTGAAACTTGTAATTAATCCCATAAAAGGACTTACAAAAATACTTCTAAGCTAGTAGGTCACTTATAGAAAATCGAACAACATTTTCCCATTAAAATTTCACAACCATCCAACTCAACCAGAACCAAAACAGTAGGACCAACATCAACAGTAATGTATCCAAGAATTCCAACAAAATCGGATCAAAACTTAGATCAAAACCCTTGCAAAATAGTACACACGCACAAACAAATTAATCTTCACTTCCAATCTCAAGTTTCATATGTTTCTTTCATTAATTCACTTGATAAAATATAGACGTCCATAACAGAAGCAACCATATTATAATCAAATTATTTTTCAAAATTTCCATCCATAACAACGTGTATATATAGCCTTTAAACAATCAAACAAAAGATAACAAAATATTTTTCCCTTTCAAATGCTATCTTGTAATCTTTCACTCCAGCACCACAACCAACATGTAATTAACCTTAAAAACAACCAACAGGAAGTTAATCATATCTTAGGCAATAGATACAACTCGAAGCTTATGTTAGCTCACCATTATCCTTATTCACATCACAAAACCATAGTGGGTTTATTCTTCACCTTTGGCTAACTTTGATGTTGGGTTATGTTGTATTTTTTGGGATTTGTTTGGCGCCTTGGGGGAACTGTTTGGGAGGTTTGGGAGAGTGATAGGATGGAAGGTGGTAGAAAAAAAATAAAATATCATCCCAAAACGAGATAAAATTAGGTGAAGGCCCGGTCACCAACCAAGTGGGTCACATAGGGCCGCTTGCGCAGTCTCATGAAAAGGAAAATATATCTCTATTCTGATATTGTATTAATGAACGGTATAATGCACTAGAAATTAGACTCGTAGATATTCAATTTGATGGGTGTATCACCCCGTAACTCCAACTATATTGGGAGAACATCTCAGTGACATTAGACCAAAATTTCAGTTAAGTTTTGAACATAACTTGCGATAACTTTTGCCGACCTTTGTTTCACAACACACTTGACTTCAAAACATAAAATATAACTATCAAAAAAATCGAACAACAAAAAACACGAACTCCTTAGCATATTAATCCGTCCTAATTTTACCCTTAAAGTACAGGTTATAACAACAATGATTCGTTTAGCCGCCAACCCCTAAGATACTTCCATAACACCTATGTTGACTCATAATTTTCATTGTAAAGGTATTTAAACTCTCCGGATTATATTGATTCACTTAAGATGCATTCCAGCATGAAAGTATGGGGTGTAACATCCTTTCCCCCTTAGGAACATTCATCCTCGAATGTTAACTCTTAAAGGCTTGCGAAACTCCCGCTAGAGTCTCCTCTGTACACTAGACTAAAACCAACCTACACGTATCCATAAAACATATTATTCATGCCACACATGGATAATATATGTAAATAGAAACAGTTGGCCTCACACGGTCGTCAATCATAAGTACTGCAAGTAAAAGATAAGATATCACCTCATGACTTACTAGTTTGAACTGGTTGTGCTGTAGTATCCCATCTCGAGCCATATCTTCAATTTGAAATAGGTGGGGATAATTAGATTTCATCTCCTCTGTGGCCTTCCACATCATTTCTTAGATGTTCTTATTTCTCCATAATACCTTCATGAAGGCTACCTTTTTCAGCTTACGGATCTGTCGATCCAAAATAGCCACCAGAAACTCCTCGTAGGATAGATCCTCTGTAATCTGAATGTCATCTACTGGGACAACCTGATAAGGGTCTCAAATGCACTTCTCTAGCATGGCTAATGGACTCGGTATAACTCTCTAGGCAATTCAAGCTCATAAACTACTCTGCCTATCCTTCGAATTAGGCAATAGGGCCTCATATACCTCGGGCTAAGCTTTCCCTTCTTATCGGATCCCATGACGCCTTTCGTAAGTAACATCTTTAAGAATTCCCAGTCGTTTATAACTTCCATATGTTCATACCTTAGGAATTTTATTCTACGACCTTGGCCATTTTATAATTTCTATTATGATGCTCTTAGAACAAAATACAATTTTCACCTTGGCTCTCATAGTTCTCGCCTTAATTTTCCTAAGCTTAGTTATCAGATTAGTACTTGCAACATTGATATTCAACCCTTTTGTCATAACTTATACAGAGATATACATATATTTCTACTCTTCTTGAGGAGTGGGTGATTTAGGATAGGCTTCAACTTTTAACCTCGTATTCTAGTTTCCGGACTTATCCCGGTCTCGTAAAAATATATACTTGACTTGTTGTCTTAGCTCACTCACATCCTTTATCTTTCAAATTGTGGTATTTATGTAAAACTTAGAAACATTTTATTTTTAGCATACCTTGTCTTAATGGACATTTTTGAACTGAGCGATCGATCTGGAGAGTCGTTCACCCATGTTATAGTTTATAGTCTGCGATCATATTTGAAGTACCGACCACATGATGTCACTAGTCTCACATCATGTCTTCTTATTTCTACAGTATTCTAGATTAATACTCCACTGTTGTCTTTGTTCTTACTTGAATGGTAAAAACGATGCTACCTCGCGCTAGTAATGTCTCGGAGTTCCAGAATAATGGGGGAACATAGTTAGCATATCATCTCCACTCGATCTTTTGTTATCTCTAAGGCTAGTACTCTTCCAACTGACTTTATCGTAAAGATATTATACAATATGGACGTTATGCTATCTCTCTTATACTTCGACTATTAATAGTGAATCTGCTAAGCTCTGAGTCACGATTTTTATAATCATCTAGTTCTAGTTATCAGACTCCTTATTTACTAAGTTGATGTAATCCTCAAGCTTCCTCTTCCCTCTCAGACTTAAAGTAGGCTTAATCATCTTCCAATTATCAGGTCAATGTACTAGTTGTTACATTATCTTTCATAGACGTTACAGAACATCCATATTTTAATCTTCTAACAATTCAAGCATTTGTCTGTGACGTGGACTCAATTTATTCTTTTAACTTAAATAGAGTCTTCTATAACAGTAAGAACCTCAACATATATGTTGCATGGATAATACTCTGAAATCTTAAGTGTCGTCATAACGTAACTAACCCAGGGTCATGGATCGAATACTTCCTTTTGTGCCTTCTCATCTGTCTTTAAACGTAAGTAGTTACTTTTCTTGGTCGTTCTACCACTTGTTGCATGAATACTCGGCTTATCTTAGTGCCCACGCATACTGGAATTTTGTGTAACTCATATTTTCTCGAATATTATGTTTGATTTTTACTTCTCGTTCATTTGTCATGATATGTGATACTTTCTTATGGAGTTCATACAAGCTTCTAATGATACTATTTCTACAAGATCATTTCTTCTTCAGGTTACTATGTAGAGGTTGATCCTTCTTTCTTATTTCATCAGCTAGTCTTCCGTTGTAGTACTTAGGGGAGACCCTCAGACTCTTGTGAAGCTACGACTTATTACATCGTATACCCGATGGACTTTTCGATGTTCTTACTTGCCTATAAGTATCCTTAGTTACTTACCTACATGCCTTTGTGCTTGTAGGGTTACTTCTGAACTTATATTTTATTTATCTCCCCAATGCCACTCTATTTTATTTCTCAAGGATTACGATCTCGTATCGGCAATATTGAATTCCCTATGTTAGGTATCACTAATTTTATTTTGCATGATCTGTTGATTTATCTGTAACCTCTTGAGACATACCTAGGCTCTTTCTGAATCGACTACTAACTACTCGTTAACCTATTCTCATATCTATATTCTACGCAACCTCTCTTAGGTTATGTTATTTGTCTTAACTTACCTCTTTCACTGACTCCTTATGCATCAAGTGTCCACTAGCACTTATTTATCAATTAACATTGTGGTCGGGAACCCTTACTACCTATCGCCGGCATCACGCTTGCATAAAGTTCTGGAGTCATGACATATCTATAAGATCTGAATAAACACAATCCCATTCCTTTTGCCTTTTTACAATATTCTTCCTTTACTATTATATAATTAGCAGAACCACTTAACTTCAACTTAATACCATATCATACCACATTTCCCCCTTTATGGGAGTACTAACATTTTGATCTGATGTTTTACTTGTATATGATTTACCTTTTGATCGTTGGCGCCTTTTCACATTTTTAATGACCCTTACTCACCTTGTGGTAACCCTTCTATACTAAAGATAATTGCATCTCTTATGGATGAGGGTGACACCTAGTGTAACGAACACACTTAATCTTAACCTTACTCTGCTAGCAACGCTTGCTAAAGGGGTGTCTTCTTAAATGACCTTTAAATTTTATTCTTTTGTTTTCCATTCTATTATTGTCGGCATATGGTCTCTAAAATTCTCTCGATGTTGACTATTATCAAATCCTCTATTATGTAAATCATGTTCATTTTATCTTGTTTACTAGCCCATATTGATTTCTATTACATCGGGGTCTAACATAGACTTCTGATAACCACGTTGGAATCACCAACTCATTTCTCGAAACGAGGTTTTGATTTTATGGATTATACTCTTCTATAGTCTCGAGGCTTGTCTTTTGCTTCACTTGACTATAGACTCTATTATTCTGCCATATTTTGATTTACTGTTATCACTCATTTATCACATCTTACTCATAATGCTTCATTTATTCCTTTCTTATTCTCCTGCTTATGTTTTTGTCTGTTATCTTATTCTGAAAACATTAACAAAACATTCTTTCCCTTTTAGCACTCCTTGCTCCATCACACTGGCTCTTCGGGTTCCTAGTATTCTCTCTTTACTATGAATGAGAGCCATACTAAGGTAAATATTTATCCCTTCTAGGATTCGAGTTCCTATCTTCTGAATTTTGTTAACATTCTAGCATTTATATCTAATTGTACTCTTCTAGAGTGCACCACCTGGATGTCTCACGAGAAGAGCTATTATCATGTTTGCAATATCATTCAGAAATGTCATCTAATGCTAACAATTCATCCACCATTTTGGGTAACTCTAACCCAAGTTGGAACCTGATATCACATCGTTCTCTTAAACTATATATGTTAGCTCCCATAACGCATAATTGTGGTAGGTGTGGACAATTGTACATACCTCTATTACTATTAAAAGTAAAATCAGAATGCTTATATTTCTCAGCCTGACTTGTAAATACTATTAATGTTCACTAAATGGGTACCTCATACACTTTTTCACCTGCTTCTTTTACCTGTTGAAACTTATAATTTTACTTTTTGATACACCTATGGCCTGCTATTCACACGGTGTGTTTGCAACGATCCAATCAGTTGTTTTGTGTATTTGTGTCATGTTTCCCCTTTTGAAGCTTCCCATATGTGTATTTGTGGTTTCATGAGTTTCGGGGATGGTTGGTTTTGTTTTGTGGAGGTTTTGGAATGATTTGGTTTCATTAATTCTTGGTTTAGAAACTTAAGTTGAAAATATTGATCGAGGTTTGAATTTTTTCAAAAATGACCCTAGAACGGTATTTTGATGGCTTCGATGTGATTTTGGACTTGGGCATATGCCAAGAGTTGAATTTGGAGGTCCTTAGGTTGATTTAGCTTATTTTGCCAAAAGTTGGCAATTTGAAGTATTAGAATTATTCTAAGTTTTACCGTAGGTTGACTTTATGGTTATCGGGTTCGGAGTATGGTTTTGGGACTTGGAATAGGTCTGCTTCTCATTTAGAACTTCACTGCAAAATTTAGTGTCATTCCGAGTTGGCTTGATAGGAATCGGATGCTTGGTTGTGATTTTAGTGATTTGTGAGTACATTTTGAAATTTCATTCGTTTTGATGTTCGATTCATGGTTTTCAGATGTTATTTTAGTGTTTTTATCGTGCGAGTGAGTTTGTATGATGTTTGTACACTTGTGTGGATGTTTAGCATGGGGCCCTAAGGGCTCAGGTGAATTTTGAACATGTTCCAGATTGGATTGATCTGGTTTCAGTTCACTGGTGTGATGGTGTGTTGATGTTGCAATTATCGGTTTTCACCAGGATCGCAAATGCGAAGCAGGCAGGGAGGACTCAGGTATAGCAAATGTGATGCCTTACTCGCAATTGCAAAGAATAGGCTTGGGATGGGTAGGTCGCAATTGCGACCATTTGGCGGCATTTGAGAAAGGTTCTAACTTCGCATTTACGAAGTCAATGTCACATTTGCGACATTTCCTCGGGTTGTCAGGCATCGCAATCGTGAGGTGTTGTCCCCAATTTCAAGGTTTTGCAATTGCGAACCTGTGGTCGCATTTGCGACTTCTGCATCGGAACAAAATTGCTGGAAAATGGGACTTAGCTTCATTTATCATATTTTAGAACCCTAGACTCTGTAGGAGGCAATTTAGAAGAAGGATTTTCACATACAACTTTTGGGTAAGTGATGTTGATCAATTTTCCATTATATTACATGATTATTTATGAGATTTAACCTTAGATCCATGGAATGAAGAGAATTTTTGGGGGATTTTGTCTATGTTTTCAAAAATGCAAAGTTTATATTTGTGAGTCAAATTGGACTCGGATTTGAAAACAAAAAACATACATGGACTCGTAGGGTTATGGGTAGTCAAGATCTACCCTTAGACTCGGGCTTTGACTGGCGGGACCTGGGGTTGACTTTTGTTGACTTTTGGGAAATTATGTAAAGATCTTATCTTTATTACTCGAAATTGGTTTCTCTTGCATTGTTTGATAATACTAAGTCATTTTTGTTAGATTTGATCCATTCGGAGGCAAATTATAAGGGTAAAGCCATTTTTTAGTGTTGATTTGGCTTGTTGAGGTAAGTATCTTGCCTAACTTTGTGTGAAGGAACCACCCCTTAGGATTGAGCATAAATTGCACTATTTGAATTATGTGGAAGACGTATACATTAGTGTCACGACCCCAAATCCTAAACCGGCCATGATGGCGCCTATCGTGGAACTAGGCTAGCCAACTACCGCATGTTCGCAATTTCTTTTAAAAATCCCAATCAAGTTTCAAGCATTTCATAAAATATACAGAGATTACTAAATAAAGTAGGCCAATTATACAGTACCGCCAACCCCAAAACCCGGAGCCAACATGTCATGAGCATCTAGGGGAATAAGCAAAAATATACTATTATAATACAAAACCTCCGAATCAAAGCTAGATATAACAAGAAGGGAAAACAGAGATGATGCGGACGCTGAACAGCTACCTCTATATCACGCAATCCGGCTCCACGCAGAATAAATGGCTAATGCTCGATATCTGCACCTGAATTTGCACACAGAGGTGCAGGGAGTAATGTGAGTACGCCAACTCAGTAGTAATGAAAATAAATCAAGTCTAAGCGGCAAGGAAACACATGAAATCAATGTCATCAAATCACAATATACACAACCTTACTTTCCAATAGTGTAAACATAGATATATGAAATCATCATGCCTTAAACCCAACTTCAGAAAAAGTCCTTTGAAGAATGCATATTTTTAACAACTTCAAACCGAAAGATTTAGTATGAAAATGAAATGAATCATATAGAGGCCCCTCGGGCAAAACGTGTTTCATAAGTTTAGAATGAAAGTAGTAAAATCATAAGTAGCCCCTCGGGCAAAACATGTATCATAATCAGCCCCTCGGGCATGCCTCACAGTCACTCAGCACCTCACAATCACTCAGCACCTCACAGTCACTCATGCCTCCCAATCACTCGGCACTCGGCACGCTCACTGGGGGTGTGTACAGACTCCGGAGGGGCTCCTTCCTCCCAAGCGCTAATATTACTCAGCACCTCACCATCACTCAGCGGAACAACTCAAAAGGCCCCTCGGGCGAATCAGTAAAATAGGGTACTCGACCCAAAACATCATTTTAAATCTCAAAGTAGTGTAAATCAAGCTGAGTTTAGAAAAAAGTAAGCACAATGTGGCTGAGTGAAATCATCAACAATTAGTGAGGGAAAACAACAGTAAAAAGCCCCCAAGGGGTCTAAACAGATCGGCGCGAGGCCCCAACATGGCATATAACCCAAATATTTCAAAACTCTTTAGAACATAATTTAACATAAGGTTTTAAGTAAATATGCAACTCATTAGATACCGCGGAGAGGACCTAGTCCAATCCAAAAATCAGTACGCGCCACATACTCGTCATCTGACATGTGCGCCATTGTAAAATGAGTGAGAAATATGTAGTCCGGGGTTCCATACCCTCAGGACAAGATTTATAACCATTACTTACCTCTTGCCCCTAAAATTGGATCTCGATTGCTCCGAATCTAGCCAAAACCAGTTTAACATCATCAATATATATCAACGGATCACAACCCAATCGAAAACTATCAAATTATACAAAAATCCTGAAATTCGGCCAAACTCGAGCCCCGGGCCCACGTATCAGAATTCGATAAAATTTGCATCATTAAAAACGTCGTCCTCCCACGATTCTATACATACCAAGAACACTAAAATCGGACCACAATTGCCCACTCAAATCCTCAAAAGAAAAATTCCAATTCCCATGCACCCTTCTTCCCCAATTGGGTTTAATTCCAGCAATTTATGGTTTTACTTAGAAAACGACATATAAACGAGATATGAAGTTCAAAACCTTACCTCCAAGTGATCCCTTTCAATTTCCTCTTCAAACCCTCTCAAAAGTGCTCCCAACTCGTTCAACAATGGAGAAAATGAGCTATTCTCGCACAAGTGGCCTTTTAAAACATTCTGCCCAGCCATTAAATTTTCTTCAGTGCGATCGTGACCCTTGGCACGCGATCGCGATGCACAGACCAGAAAACCAATGTGATCGCAGACCAATACACACGATCGCATAGAACAATTCTCCACCCTACACACGCGCCTCAGAATACTCTACGCGATCGCAAAAACACCAACGCGATCACACTGCCTTTCCTGACCAACCTATGCGATCGCAATCCTAACCACGTGATCGCATAGAAAAAAATGCCTGACCCACTCTTTTAATCTACGTGATTGCAAACATCTTCCCGCGATCGCGTAGAAGGAAACCAGAACCTCACACCCGCAAAATCTGCCCAGTTTTCAAGCCAAGAGTTGGTCCGTTAACCACTCGAAACACACCCGAGGCCCTCGGGACCTCAACCCAACATACCAACATATCCCATAACATCATTCAAACTTAGTCGAGCCTTAGAAACACCAAAAACAACGCAACAACACCAAAATCACATCAAATTCAAGCCAATGGACTTTGAAACTTCCAAATTTTGCCAACTAGGCCGAAACTAACCAAAATACCTCCGATTGACCTGAAATTTTGCTGACATATCCAAAATGACATTACGAACCTGCTCCAACTTCCGAAATTCCATTCCAATCCCGATAGCCTATTTTCCACTGCCGACCGGGAATCGCCAAAAACTAACTTTTGCCAATTCAAGCCTAATTCTACACCGGACATCAAAATTTCATTCTGAACACACTCCTAAGTCCCAAATCACCTAACAAAGCTATTCGAGCCATAAAATCCGCATTCCGAGGTCGTTCACCAATAATTCAACTCTCAGTTGACGTTCTCAACTATTAGGCTACTTTAAGAGACTAAATGCCTAAATTCTCACCATAACCACTCCGGACCCAAACCAACTGACCCAACACAACAAAACTAGGCTAGCAATATATAACAAATGCATAAATGGGGGAAACAGGGTAAATCTCACGGAACGACCGGCCGGGTCATTACACCTTCCCCCTCTTAAACAAACGTTCGTCCTCGAACGAGTCTAGAAACATACCTGGAGTCTCGAATAGGTGAGGATATCTGTCCCGCATCTCCCGCTCGGTCTCCCAGGTGGCATCCTCCACCGGCTTCCCTCTCCACTGAACCTTCACTGAAATTATATCCTTAGACCTCAGCTTCCTGACATGTCGGCCTAAAATAGCCATTGGCTCTACTACATATGACATATCACCCTCAAGCTGAACCGTGCTGAAGTCCAAAACATGGGACGGGTCACTAACATACTTCCGGAGCATCGATACATGGAATACAGGATGAATACTCGATAAACTGGGAGGCATAGCAAGCCTATAAGACACCTCCCCAACCCTCTGAAGCACCTCAAATAGCCCAATGAACCTGGGATTCAGCTTCCCCCTCTTCCCGAGTCTCATAACACCCTTCATGGGCGACACCTTCAGCAACACCTTATCCCCAACCATGAAAGACACATCTTGGACTTTCCGGTCCGCATAACTCTTCTGCCTAGACTGCGTCGTGCAAAGCCGCTCCTGAATTAACTTCGCCTTCCTCAATGCATCCTGAACCAAGTCTGTGCCCAATAGCCTAGCCTCGCCCGGCTCAAACCAACCAACCGGAGACCTGCACCTCCTACCATGTAAAGCCTCATAAGGAGCCATATGGATACTCGACTGATAGCTATTATTATATGAAAACTCCGCTAGTGGCAGAAACTGGTCCCATGAACCACCAAAGTCAATCACACAAGCACGCAATATATCCTCCAATATCTGAATTGTACGCTCCGACTGCCCGTCGGTCTGAGGGTGAAACGATGTGCTCAACTCAAACTGAGTACCCAACTTTCTCTGCACGGCTCTCTAAAACTGAGATGGGAACTGAGTACCTCTGTCGGAAATGATAGAAACTGGAACCCCATGCAATCGGACAATCTCCCTGATATAAATCTCAGCTAACCTCTCCAAAGAATTAGTACCAACAGGAATGAAGTGCGCGGACTTGGTCAGCCGATCCACAATAACCCATATAGCATCAAACCTCCTTGAAGTCCGTGGGAGTCCAACTACGAAGTGCATGGTGATCCGCTCCCACTTTCACTCCGGAATATCAAACCTCTGAAGAAATCCACCAGGTCTCTGGTGCTCATACTTGACCTGCTGACAGTTGAAACACCGATCCACAAACTCCACAATATCATTTTTCATCCTCTTCCACCAATAATGTTGCCTCAAATCCTGATACATCTTCGCGGCACCCGGATGGATGGAATACTACGAACTATGAGCCTCTGCTAGAATCAAATCTCGAAGCCCATCTACATTGGGTACGCAAATCCGGCCCTGCATCCTCATGATCCCGTCATCATCAATAACCACATCCTTGGAATCACCGCAACAGACCCTGTCCTAAAGAACAAGCAAATGTGGATCATCATACTAGCGTGCTCTAATCTGATCGTAAAGAGAAGACCTGGAGGCTACACAAGCCAACACCCGCGGGGGATCTTATAGATCCAATCTCACCAACTGACCCACTAAGTCCTGAACATCAAGGGCTAATGGTCGCTCTACTACTGGAAGGTAGGCAAGACTCCCCAAACTCTCTGCTCTGCGACTCAAGACATCGGCCACTACATTGGCCTTCCCCGGATGATATAAGATAGTGAGGTCATAATCCTTGAGGAGATCTAACCATCTCCTCTGACGCAAATTCAAGTCCTTCTACCTCAGCAGATACTACAAACTACGATGATCAGTGAAAATCTCACACTACACTCCATACAAATAATGTCGCCAAATCTTCAAGGCATGAACAATGGAAGCTAACTCAAGATCGTGCACTGGATAATTCTTCTCGTGCACCTTCAACTGTTGAGACGCGTAGGCAATCACCCTACCGTCCTGCATCAATACCGCTCCCAAACTAACTCTAGAAGCATCACAATAGACTGTGTAAGAACCCGAACCAGCAGGCAAAACTAGTACCGGAGCTGTAGTCAATGCTGACTTGAGCTTCTGAAAGCTCTCCTCACACTCATCAGACCATCTGAATGGAGCACTCTTCTGGGTCAATCTGGTCAAAGGCGAAGAAATAGAAGAGAATCCTTCCACAAAGCGACGGTAATATCCCACCAAACCAAGGAAACTCCTAATCTCTATAGCTGAGGACGATCTGGGCTAACTCTGCACCCCCTCTATCTTCTCCGAGTCAACCTGAATCCCCTCACTAGACACCACGTGCCCCAAGAAAGCTACTGAACCAAGCAAAAACTCACACTTGGAGAATTTCTCATAGAGCTTCTCCGCCCTCAACCTCTGTAACACAACTCTCAAATGCTAAGCATGCTCTTCCTGGCTACGAGAATAAACCAGGATGTCATCAATGAACACAATGATGAAAGAATCAAGGTAAGGTTGAAACATGATGTTCATCAATTGCATGAACGCAACTGGGGCATTGATCAGCCCAAATGACATAACCAAGAACTCATAATGACCATATCTGGTCCTGAAAGTAGTCTTCAGAATGTCAGAATCCCGAATCCCCAACTGATGATTCGAGCCCTGGGCCCACATCTCGGAATTCGATAAAATTTGCATCATTAGAAACCTCGTCCTCCCACAATTCTACACCTACCAAGAACACAAAAATTGGACCACAATTGCCCACTCAAATCCTCAAAAGAACAAATCCAATTCCCATGCACCCTTCTTCCTCAATTGGGTTTAATTCCAGAAATTTATGGTTTAATTACTTAGAAAACGACATATAAACGAGTTATAAAGTTCAAAACCTTACCTCCAAGTGATCCCCTTCAATTTCCTCTTCAAACTCTCTCAAAAGTGCTCCCAACTCGTTCAACAATGGAGAAAATGAGCTATTCTCGCACAAATGGCCTTTTAAAATATTCTGCCCAGCCATTAAATTTTCTTCAGTGCGATAGCGACCCTTGGCACGCGATTGCGATGCATAGACCAGCCAACCAATGCGATCGCAGACCAATACACGCGATCTCATAGAACAATTCTCCACCCCACAGAATACTCTACGCGATCGCAAAAACACCCACGCGATCGCACTACCTTTCCTGACCAACCTATGCGATCGCAATTCTAACCCCGCGATTGCATAGAACAAAATTCTTGTCCCACTCTTTTATTCTACGCGATCGCAAACATTCTCCCGCGATCGCGTAGAAGGAAACCAAAACCTCACACCAGTAAAATCTGCCTAGTTTTAAAGCCAAGAGTTGGTCTGTTAACCACCCGAAACACACCCGAGGCCCTCGAGACCTCAAACCAACATACCAATATATCCCATAACATCATTTAAACTTAATCGAGCCTTCAAAACACCAAAAACAATGCGACAACACCAAAATCACATCAAATTCAAGCCTATAAACTTTGAAACTTTCAAATTTTGCCAACTACGTTGAAACCAACCAAAACACCTGCGATTGACCTGAAATTTTGCAGACATATCCAAAATGACATTGCGAACCTGCTCCAACTTCCTGAATTCCATTCCGACTCCGATATACTATTTTTCACTGCCGACCGGAAATCGCCAAAAACTAACTTTCGCCAATTCCAGCCTAATTCTATACCGGACATCAAAACTTCATTCCGAACACACTCCTAAGTCCCAAATCACCTAACAAAGCTATCCGAGCCATAAAATCTGTATTTCGAGGTCATTCAGCAATAAGTCAACTCTCAGTTGACTTTCTCAACTATTAGGCTACTTTAAGAGACTAAATGCCTAAATTCTTACCATAACCACTCCGGACCCAAACCAACTGACCTAACACAACAAAAACAGGCTAGGAATATATAACAAATGCAGAAATGGGGGAAATAGGGTAAATCTCACAGAACGACCGGTCGGGTCGTTACAATGAGGCAACGAATGGGTACACGGACTTATATGTGAAAATTGACCGGTTTAAACTCTTAGGTTACTTATAAGCATTTAATTGTAGTTGTTATAACATGATATATCTTTCACTGTTGAGTTTGTTCTTAAGCACTTAATTGTAGTTGTTATCACATGTTATCTCTTTCATTGTTGAGTTTACTAATGCATTTCCTTGTAGTTGTTAATACACGTTAGCTCTTTCATTATTGAGTTATTCTTATGCATATAGTCGTAGTTGTTATTATATGCTATCTCTTTTATGGTTGAGTTTATTTTATGAATTTAATTGAAGTTGCTATTACATGGAAGTATCTTTCATTGTTGAGTTTAATCCTCCCGTTTCATTGTGTTGTTGTTTAGACTCCTATATACATTATTGTTGAGCAGTGCGCTATGCATTGTTATGATACTGTGATTGTTGTTTTGGAAATGTTATGGAATACAGGAACATGTGATGTAAGTTGATTATTGTGTTGTAATGATATGCGCATGGGGAGGTATAAGGGTGGTGATATTGATGTGCATGCAGGGAGAAGGGGGATTTATGCATGTGCTGCTAGTACAGGAAATTACTTTATTTGAAGCACACTGATAATAGGGCTAAAGCACGTGAATCTATTTCGGGAAAAATGTATTTAAAATAAATGTAAGGCTCACACGGAGATATAAGGAAGATTGTGATTGTGACTTGCGAAATTTGAATATGAGGTGTGGTAATGTGGATATGAGGTGTGGTACCTCGAGGTGATCCTTGTTGTACATTCTATGTAAGTAACAGCTTGTTGATTTGAAAGTTTATTGTTTTTCATTAATTCATTTCTCTTGTATTTTAGTAGTATTTGATTATTTGTTGTTTTTAACATATGTTCACTTTTTGTTGTCAGTATTGTTTTTACTTTTGTTGTTGGCCTTATATTAATATTCTGCTTTGTTGTTATTTATTTCTATTACTTCCATTGTTAGACTTATATTAAAATTCTTCTTTGTTTTCACTTATTGCATTTACTTCCCAATGTTAGATTATATTAATATCTTGCACAGGTTTCTATATCTAGTACGCTTCTTGACTTAACCTTGTCACTACTCCACCGAGGTTGGTCTATATACTTACTAGGTACCATTGTGGTGTACTTATACTATACTTTTTCAAATTTTTGTGCAGATGCAGGTACTTTTGCCCATGCTGGATGCTAGTGAGATGATTCAGACATCACAGAGACTTCAAGGTATACCTTCTTGACACTCGAAGGCCTCGGAGTCACCTTCTAGTGAACATATGCTACTATTTTTATCATTTCCTAACAGTATTGTAATACAGATTCCTAGTATATTTCAGTAGAGCTTATGACTCTGTACTACCGGTTTTTGTATGTATTACTGTTTGGTCATTTCGATGAAGCTATGTCACTTATCTGTTTTTTATTTATAGTTAATTGGATTTAACGTGTTATTATCATCATGTGTTAGACTTACCTAGTCTTAGAGACTAGGTGCCATCATGATTCCTAAGATGGGACTCTGGGGTCGTGACAAGTTGGTATCGGAGCTATAGGTTCAAGGTGCTACGAGACCATAAACAGGTTTAGTAGAGTCTTACAGATTGGTATGGAGACATATGTACTTGTCTTCGAGAGGCTACGGAACTATCTGAAAATTCAAATTCTTTCATTCCTTATCGTGTTGATTTGTTAATATCGGAATAATAGCCTTTGTCTTTCTATTATCTCATAGATGGTGAGGACACACACTATTGGATCAGCTGAGCATACACCCATGCCCCTGCTAGATCCACAAGAGGCCGGGTCCGATATAGAGGCAGAGGAGGGGCACGTGCTACCGCTTGAGCACTTGCCAAAACAGTGGCATAGGAGTCACCAGCAGCTCTGGTTGGGGAGCAAGCATCAGAGATGCCTGCTTCTACTCCTAGACTTTAGGAGACCTTGGCACATTTTCTGAGTATGTTCGGCACTTTATCTCAGGAGAAATTTAACCCAGCTGCACCAGCTACATCTCAGACTGGGGAAGGAGCTCAGACTCTTATGGCCCGTACTATGTAGCAGCGGGTACATGTTGATCAGGTTCAAATTTTTATGACAGCATAGCATGTTATTGCGGTACAGCTTGAGGTCAGGCCAGAGGCATCAAAAGAGGAGCAGAGGAGGTTTGAGAGGTTCAAAAAGTATGATCCTCCAACTTTTAATGGCATAATTACAAAGGATGTGCAGGGTTTTCTAGCCTAGTGCCATTGTATTCTCCGCACCATGGGAATTTGTGGAGGTGAACGGAGTTGTCTTTGCTACATTTTAGCTGATGGAGTTGGAATATAGGTGGTGGACTGATTTTGAGTAGGGTAGGACAATAGATGCAGCGCCACTCACTTGGGCTCAGCTTTGAGATATATTTTTTAGGGAGTTTGTTCCCTACCAGGATGTGTGGTGCATAGAGTTTAAGCACCTACATTAATGGAATATGATCGTGTTAGAATCAGCCTTAAAATTCAATGATTTATTTCGTCATGCACCTGCTTTGGTTTGTACAGTCAGACAGCATGTCTGCTGATTTATCGAGGGACTCAGTTATGGTCTTAGATTCAGTATGACTTGGGAGTTGGAGACGGATACTCAGTTTCAACAGGTTGTGGAGATCACTCAGAGGATAGAGCATATGCGTGGCAAGAAGACGGAGGATAGGGGGCCAAGAGGCCTCGAGATTCTGAAGGAGTTAGTGGTTCTTGCACTGTAGTTTCAGATCATCATGATAGAGGTTATGCAAGTCGACTGGTTCATGTGGAACTTATGGCTACTTGCAATGCTCCATTTATTTCGAGGTCTCGGGTTGCACATTGGGCAGAGCCACTTTCTAGTATACCTCATGCACGGGCTGCCCATAGTAGTCATAGTAGAACGTGTTTATCGATTGTGTTTGCTCACTATTAGGGGTTATGATACCAGGTTTTACCTTCTGCTACTCACTATGGTGGACTTTGACGTGATATTATGTATGGATTGGTTGTCGCCCTATCATGCTATTTTGGATTGTCACGCCAAGACAATGACATTAGCTATGCCAGGATTGCTAGGGTGGCCACAGTGGGAGTGGAGAGGTACATTGGATTATGTTTCTAGTAGGGTGGTGTCATTCCTAAAGGCACAACGGATGGTTGAGAATTGGTGCTTAATATATCTAGCCTTTATGAGGGATTTTAGTACTGATACTCCTACCATTGACTTATTTTCAGTAGTGAGAGATTTCTCAGATGTGTTTCCAGCACGCCAATCGGGCATGCTGCCCAATAGGGATATCAGTTTTGGTATTGACCTGGTGTTGGGAACTTAGCTCATTTATATTATTGTATGGCACTAGTGGATTAGAAAGAATTAAAGGTTTAGCTTGAGGAGTTTTGTTATAAGGGTTTCATCAGACCGAGTGTCTCTTCTTGGGGTGCTCCAATTCTATTTGTGAAGAAGAAATATGGCTCTATAAGGATGTGTATTGATAACAGGTAGCTGAAAAAGGTTACAGTCAGGAACAAGTACCCCTTTCATGTAATGATGATTTGTTCGACTAGCTTTAAGGTGAGAGGGTATTCTCGAAGATTTATTTGGGGTCAGGGTATCATCAGCTGAAGATCCAGGATTCAGACATTCTGAAGACAGCTTTCAGGACTCGCTATGGTCACTATGAGTTTTTAGTGATGTCATTTGGGCTGACCAATGCACCTTTAAGTACTTTATGAACAGTGTATTCCATTCGTATCATGATTATTTTGCCATCGTGTTCATTGATGAGATATTGGTGTATTTTCGCAGCTGGGAGGATCATGAGCAACACTTGAGGATCGTACTCCAGACCTTGAGGGAGAAGAAGCTATATGTTAAATTATCCAAGTGTGAGATTTGGCTTGATTCAGTGGAATTTTTGGGCCCTGTGGTGTTTATTGAGGGGATTAAAGTGGATATCAAGAAGGTGGAGGTAGTTCAGAGTTGGCCCAGACCGTCTTCTACTACTGTGATCCCGAGTTTTCTAGGCTTCGCTGGGTATTATCACAATCTTGTGGAGGGGTTTTATCCATCGCAACTCTTTTGACTAGATTTACTCAGAAGGGTGCCCCATTCAGGTGGTCCAATAAGTGTGAGGAGAGCTTTCAAAAACTCAAGACTGCCTTAACCACATCTCTAGATCTGGTTTTGCCTTCAGCATCGGGTTCTTATACAGTTTATTGTGATACTTCGCGGATTAGCATTGGGTTTGTATTGATGCAGGGGGTAGAGTGATTTCTTATGCTTCACGTCAGTTGAAGCCCCATGAGAAGAGCTACCCAATACATGATTTAGAGTTGGCATCCATTGTCCGCGAATTGAAGATTGAGGCACTACCTCTACGGCATGTCTTGTGAGGTATTTACAGATCACAAGAGTCTACAACACTTATTTAAACAAAAGGATCTGAACTTTAGGCAACAGAGGTGGATAGAGCTATTAAAGGACTATGATATCAGCATTTTTCATCATCCTGGAAAGGTCAATGTGGTGGCCGATGCTTTGAGCAGGAAGGCTGAGAGCATGGGGACTCTTGCACATATCCACCTGGTGAGAGACCGTTACCGTTGTATGTTCTGGCCAACAGGTTCGTGAGAGCCTAGCTGGGTTCTTTATTTCGTGATTTCATGGTCTTCTTTGTTTGAATGCATCAACGCACGTCAATATGAGCATACCAACTTGCTTGTCCTTAGGGATTCAGTGCAGCATAGTGATGCCAAGGAGTTTTCTATTTGAGATGATGGGGTGTTGCAGATGTAGGGTCGGATTTGTGTGCCCAATGTGGATTGGTTGTGTGAGTTGATTCTTTACGAGGCCCATAGTTCTAGGTATTCCATTTATCCGGGTACCACGAAGATGTACCGGTATTTAAGGCTACACTACTGGTGGAGTATGTGGCTCGGTGTTTGAATAGTCAGCAGGTGAAGTACAAGAATATATAGACCGGATGGTTTGCTTTAGATGGTTGGTATTACATAGTTGAAGTGGGAGCGTATCACCATGAATTTTGTAGCTGGACTTCCCTGGACCTTGGGGAAATTCGATGCAGTATGGGTAATTGTGGATAGGCTGACCAAGTCTACACACTTCATTCCAGTTATGAATACCAATTCTTCATAATAGTTGGCTCGAATTTATATCCGTGAGTTTATTCGCCTTCATGGTGTGTTGGGGTCTATCATTTCATATCGTGACACGTTGTCATGCCCTGAGCCTTGGGCCGAGACCGGCACCCGGTGCCTCATCTATCCTTACGTACCAACTTGCGACTCAGGAATTTTGGACATATGATGTCATACTTTGTCCAGGGCTACATTGCAAGACAATTTGCGAAGAAAAATACAAAACTGAATAGAGACTAACTCTGACTAAATGTCAAAATAAAGCTGGGTCAGCAAGGCCGTCATAACTACTGTAACTGACAAGCCATCAAAATATACATATAGGGCCTACAAGCCCAACATACTGCACTAGCTGACAGGATATGTCTACAAGCCTCTACGGATGGATGTACTGTGATCGGAACAGGGCCCCAAGCTACTCATAACGTATCTACATATATACACAAGATGTACACCAAACTTATAGACCAGGCAACTCCGAAGGACGGGGAGCTTACCGATAAAGCTGAACTCGGGCAATACCTACTGAGGAGGTCTACCCGTGTGTTTGTCTAAACATGCACGCATGAAATGCAGCGCCCCCAGAAAGGGACGTCAGTACAAAATAATGTACCGAGTATGTAAGGAAATATACTAAAAGCTAAAACTAAACTGATAATCTAATGACTGAAAGTAACTGGAAGTCAAAGATAATCTGAAGATATGCTCACCTGCTGATACAGACTCAACTCTCTCTATAGTAAGTAAAATAGTTGTATATATGTGTGTGTGTGTGTGTGTGTGTGTGTGTGTATAATTGTTCTGTCTTAGTATGCTTTCTCATAGGCGCTCGGCCATACTAGGCTCTGTATCTCGGCCAACTGGGCTTGCTCATAGGCGTTCGACCACAGTAGGCTCAGTATATAACTTACCATCTGATCAGAGGTTGTCCAATAGGGGCCTGCCCATCGATTATAGCTCGATGGTAATGAAAATATTATAATACTGTATATATAGATTCTCTGTTGTCTTGACTTGAAGAAGATAATACCCAATTGAACATAAAGTCCCGAAAAGGAGAATATTGTAACTTACAAGACTAGGAAAATATACGTGAATTCCGGAATATGAATTTCTCTTTATGACTTGTTATCAAACTCATGTAATTACGAGACCATGCCAAAATGAAGGAAGGGATTAGCCTTAACATACCTGGAGTAGGGAAAAATCCGTATGATATTCTTGGAAAAGGTTGCACCATACTCCCTTAAAATCGCAAAATCTGACGTTGCTAATGTGCTAATAATTCTCGTTGGAATTATTTGGTTGCAAGAATTTTTGTAGAAAATTTCTAAGAATTGACAAATTGCTAACATTCTGATTGAAGTGTTCTTGGTATTGAAATATTTGGCAGCTAAAACATTAATTTTCTTGTAGTGTTCTTGGTATTGAATATCTTGGAAATGAAGCGTTATGAAAATGAAATTTGTTAAAAACCTATAAGAATGGCTAATGTCCCCCACTTCTGATTGTAGTATTGTTTTTGTATTGAAATTACTGGAATTCAAATGTCTTGTACTTAGCATATTAGGTTGCCACCTAATCAAAATGACTAAGAGTCATTTCTCCAAGAAGTGGCTTGTTGCCACATGGGATAGGGGTGGGAAATTTTAATCTTTATCCACTTATTAGGTAATTAGGTAATGTCCTGTTACCAGGTAATTAACCAATTACGCGCATAATTAAGAATTATCTCAAATTACTTAAAATTCTACTTATTTTTTATACACTTTATACATCATACTATCATGGTCATATGGTACCTTGTATGGTACTAGTCCATAATATCGGGTATTATCGCTCGGCCCCTATTTTATCCCAAATCGACAACCTTCAACGAAACTCATTTTCTTTAATTCATGTATCCTTTATCCTTCATGGCACTTAATTTTTTCTTGTTATAAATACCATAAATATTCTAACCTCAAGATAATCTCATCCCCGAGTCTATGTCAATCAACTGAAGACGAAACTTTTAACGTAAGAGAAATGCGAGATGTAACACACATAGATTACATTGCATTTTTGGAGAGTTGTGTAGCGTGAGTTAGGCACACATGTCGAGGTGAGCATGGAATTTCATCCCCAGAAGGAAGGACAGTCTGAACCCACTATTCAAATATTAGAAGACATGTTACACACCTCTGTTATTCATTTAGGGGGCTCATTGGAGCAGTTCCTACCGCAAGCAAAGTTCGCCTATAACAACAACTATTGATCGAGTATTCATATGGTCCTTTATGAGGCCATATACGGGGCGATGTGTCGTTCTCCAGGTGGTTGGTTTGAGCCGGGGGAGTATAGCTTGTTGGGAACTAATTTGGTTCAAGAGGCCTTGGAGAAGGTGAAGTTGATTCAAGATCGGCTTCGTACAGCACAGTCCAGACATAAGAGTTATGCTTATCTCATGGCTCCTGATGTTGCATTCATAATGGGAGAGAGGGTCCTGCTCAAATTTTCACCCATAAAGGGTGTGATGAGGTTCGGGAAGAAGGACAAGTTGATCCAAAGGTATATTGGTCCTTTTGAGATCCTTGAGAGAGTTGGTGAGGTGACCTACAGACTTGCATTGCCACCTAGCTTATTAGGAGTTCACCGGGTATTCCATGTTTTCATGCTCCGGGAGTATTTTTGTGATCCATCACATGTATTAGATTTCAGCTCAATCCAATAGGACAAGGATTTGACGTATGTTAAGGAACCGGTGGCTGTCTTAGATAGGCAGGTCCTCAAGTTGAGGTCAAAGAACATCACTTCAGTGAAGATTTAATAGAGGGGTCAACCAATCGAGGAGGTGACCTAGGATACCGAGAACGACATTCATAGTCGTTATCCTCACCTTTTTGGCACTTCAAGTATGTGTCTATGCACATTCTAGGAGGGGGAGAATGTAACGGCCCAACTGGTTGTTTTGTGTATTTGAACCCTGTTTCCCCTTCAGAAGCTTCCCATATGTGTAACGACCCGGCCGGTCGTTTTGCATTATCGGACCCCGTTCCCTTAAATGAAACTTCCCCATAGCTGCTTATTATGATTTATGACTTGCGGGGACTGGTGGTCCGGGATTCGGAGGTGTTTAGAGTGCTATAGGAATAATTGGTTCCTTAAGGTTGGCCTTTAAGGCCAAGTTTGACTTCGGTCAATAATTTGGGTAAACGACCTCAGAAAATCGAGTTTTGTTGGTTCCAGTAGCTTCGTGTGATGATTTTGGACCTGGACGTATGTTCAGAATGGGTTTCTGATGATACGGGGGCATTTCGGCGCCCAATATTGAAATAAGAAGTTCCTTAAGTTCCTATTTTGGTTTGGGACATGTTTTTTGTGTTATCAAGGTCCGAACGGAATTCTGAGACCGGGAATAGTTTTGTTATGTTAATTATGACTTGCCTGCAAAATTTTGTGTCATTCTGAGTTGTATAGGCCGGTTCAGCGTGTGGTTAGCGAAGTCTAGAAAACTTAAAGTTCCTAAGTTTGGTTCTTGGGGTTTTGAGGTGTGATTTTGAGTTTTAGTGTTGTTTTGGGTGTTCCGAAGGCTCGAGCGAGTCCGTATTATGACTTGGGACTTGTTGGTATATTTGGACGGGGGCTTGGGTAGACCCAAGTGCCTCCCGGACACCACACGAGACCAAAAACCAGTTGAAACAGTTGGTGGTGCACTTGTTCTGGTGTGACCGCAGGTGCGGTGGACCAGTCGCAGGTGCGGGACCGCTCCTGCCATCCCAGCCTTGCAGGTGCGACCCCCAGTGGTCTGGCCAATTCACGCAAGTGCGGACAAAGTTTCGCAAGAGCGGAGCCACAGGTGCGGTCTCCACTCCGCAGGTGCGAGCCCAGGCTCCCCAATCCATTTCCGCAGGTGCGAGACCGCAGGTGCGGTCCTCGAGCCGCAGGTGCGAAAACACTGTCCAGACAGTGTGTTTTTATACACTGGTCTTAACACATTTTTCTCATCTTCTTCTTCTTCCTTGGGGCGATTTCCACCATTGTTGAGGGGCAAACGACCTGGTCATTTAAGGTAAGTAAAATCTACTCTAATATTAGCTTCATGCATGGATTATAAGCTAAATTACCTACCTAAATTAGTGAAAAATCAAGAATTGGGTAGTGACCTAGGGCCTTCGATAATTTGAGAATTTACCCGTCAATTAGCTAAGAAATCGAGTGAAAATCGTATATTAGTGGTCCTTAGGCTGTGGGTGAGTGTTTCCTTCGAGAATTATTAGAATCCAAGCATGCAGGCCTGGGGTCGGATTTTAGAATTTCTTCAAGGATGGTGAATTTACTAAATGAGTAGGAGAATTTCCATACTTTGAGCATAAATTAATGAATTTGTATAACTTTTGGCTAGTTTTGAGTCCTCAGGTGTAGAGTTCGGAGTTTCGGGCGCGTTCTTGGTCCAGGCAGTGAATTCGACACGAGGTGAGTCTCCTTTCTAACCTTGTAAGAGGGAATTGTCCCCATAGGTGATTATAAATGGTGGTTTTGTCCTTATTTGCGGGGTCTGTGTACGCACGAAGTGACGAGAGTCCGTGTGCAGCTACTATTATGTCTTGTCGGGTAGTTTAGGACTCACAAGCATGCTCTATATTGTATCTGTGATCTTGTATATGGATTAAGTATCCTAATGTCCTCGAATCCCACATGTGAAGGCCTAAGGGGTTATGTTTGAAGTTGATATCTCTAAAATTCTCACACTGTTAGTATGTTCCCCGCTAAATTATCTGGAAACACAAGTATGCTCTATTTTGGTGTTTTTATCGCGCGAGCAAATTCTTATGATGTTTTTAGACTTGTGTGTATATTTGGTGTTGAGACCCGAGGAATCGGGTTAGTTTCGGACGTATTTTGGATTAGATTGAACTGGTTTCAGGATGCTGGTGTTGCAGTTATCGCAATTGGGAATTAGGTAGTGAGGAATCAGGAATCGCTTATGCGATGCCTTACTCGCAATTACAAAGAATAGGCTTGGGATGGATAGGTCACAATTTCAACCATTTGGCCGCATTTGCAGAAGGGACACACTTCGCATTTGCAAAGTCACTGTCATTTGCAACATTTCCTTGGGTTGTTAGGCGCCGCAATTGCGAGGTGTTGTCCGTAATTTGCTACTTTTGCACCTGAAAAAAAAGGGTTGGACAATGGGACTTTGGTTCATTTATCGTATTTTAGAATCCTATACTCGGTAGGAGGCGATTTTGAAGAGGGATTTTCACATACAACTATTGGGTAAGTGATTTTTATCAATTTTCAATTATATTACATGATTATTTTTGATATTTAACCTCTAATCCATGGAATTTGAAGAGAATATTAGGGGAATTTGTTCTTTGTTTTAAAAAATAAAAATTATATATTTGAGAATCGAATTGGAATCGGATTTGAAAACAAAATACATATATGGACTCGTGGGGTTATAGGTAGTCGAGGTCTACCCTCGGACTTGGGTCTTGACCGGGCGGTCCCGGGGTTTCCATTTGTTGACTTTTGGAGAATTATGTAAAGATACAAGCTTAATTAATCGAAATTGATTTCTCTTGCATTGTTTGATGACATTAAGTCATTTTCGGTTAGGTTTGAGAGGTGCGGAGGCGAATTTTAAGGGAAAAGCCATTTTTTAGTGTATATTTGGCCTAGTTGAGGTAAGGATCTTACCTAACTTTGTGTGGGGGAACTACCCCGTAGGTTTGAGCTTAAATTGCACCATTTGAATTATGTGAAAGATGTGTACATGAGGTGACGATTGTGTACACGGGCTTATATGTGGAAATTGATCAGTTTAGACTCTTAGGTTACTTATAAGGATTTAATTATTGTTGTTATTACATGTTATATCTTTTGTTCTTGAGTTTACTCTTATGCATTTAATTGTAGTTGTTATTACATGTTCGCTCTTTCATTCTTGAATTTACTCTTATGCATTTACTTGTAATTGATATAACATGTTACCTCTTTCATTGTTGAGTTATTCTTGTGCATTTAGTTGTAGTTGTTATTACATGTTATCTCTTTTATGATTGAGTTTATTTCATGCATTTAATTAAAGTTGTTATTACATGAAAGTATATTTTATTGTTGAGTATAATCTCTTGTTTCATTGCGTTGTTGTTAAGACTCTTGTATATATTGATGTTGAGTTGTGGGTTATGTGTTGTTATGATATTATTATTGTTGTTCAGCCAATGTTGTTGCATATGGGCGCGTGTGGTGCGGGTCTATTATTGTTATGTGATGATATGTGCATGCGTCGGTCTAAGGGTGGTGATATTGATGCACATGGGTCGAGATAATGGGGATGTATGCTTGTGTTACTAGTAGGGAAAATTACTTCTTTTGAAGAACATGCGGCGAGATAAGGGGGCTAAAGCACATGAAGCTATTTTGGGAAAAATGTTATTAAAATAAAGGCAAGGCCCACGTAGCAATATAAGGAAGATTGTGATTGTGGCTTGTGAGATGTGAATATGAGGTGTGGTACCTCGGGATGATTCGTATTGTACATTCTATGTTGGAAATGGCTCGTCGGCTTGAACGGTTATTGTTTTTTCTTAATTCATTTCACTTGTTTTTACCATATGTTCACTCTTTGTTGTCAATTATTTCTTTTACTTCTGTTGTTAGACTTAAATTAATACTCAACTTTGTCGTCATTTATTTCTTTTACTTCCGTTGTTAGCCTTATATTAAAATTCGGCTTTGTTGTCATTTATTGCTTTTACTTATTATTGTCAGTTTATATTAATATTTTGCACAGGTTTCTATGTCTAGTAAGTGTCTTGATTTGACCTCGTCACTACTCCACCGAGTTTAGTCTTGATACTTACTGCAAACCGTTGTGGAGTACTCATACTATGTTTCTGCAAATTTTTGTGCATATCTAGGTACCTCTGCCCGTGGAAAATGCTAGTGAGTTGATTCAGACATTGCGCAGATTTTAAGGAATACTTTCTTGACGCTCGCATGCCTCAGAGTCACCTTCTAGTGACCATATGCTACTATTTCTTTTAATACTGAACAGTATTGTAATCGAGATTCCTATTGTATTTCAATAGATCTTATGATTCTGTACTGTCAATTTTGGGGTGTATTACTGTTTTGTCATTCTGACGATGCTATGTTCATCCATTTTTGCTTTATAGTTAATTGGATTTATCCTTTTTATTCTCATCATGCGTTAGGCGTACCTAGTCTAAGACTAGGTGCCATCACGATTCCGAAGATAGGGTATTAGGGTCGTGACAGTGTTGGATATTCCCATCTTAGGGTCTTGAGCAGGAAATTTTCACATCTGGTATGCACGATCTGATAGGGCCTCAAATTGGGCCACATCGCAAGAACTCTCTTTCTACTAATGCCCTTACCTACGGTAGTATTATCCCTCTGGCTAGTTTTAATCTTTCCAATTTCAAGCAACTCGGTATCATTAGAAAACATAAGTCCTGACTCAAACCCTTGTGACTCAGGTCCATTGCACCATTTGGATTTGAAAGAACGCTAACACCCTCCTAAATACCTTGTAGCTTCTGGTTTATATAATGTGGTGCACAACACATCTATAAACAAGATTCTGCTAGACATGACTTGTAGACTCGCTAAGACACACCTGCTCAGATACCAAGTTTGTCACACCCCAAAACTTGGGAGGCATGGCCGACATCCAGTTCCATACTCGACCCGAGAGTACCACTTTGTAACTATGAACTCTGGAGGGGTAGCCCTCAATTTTGGCTGACAAGACCTACCCGCAAGCCGAGAATACAATCAAGACCGATGAGGCCATATTCTGAATAATTTTAAAATAAATTCTATCTCATCTAAGGGGTAAACATACCCAAGAAGCTCATATACATAATTGTGCAAGCCAACGAAGCCACCATGAATATTTACAACCAGCAATATCAAACTGAACATGTACACAGGGCTGGCAAGGCCAAAATACTGACATACAACATATACATGACTCATCTATAAGCCTGTAAAGATAATTGAACTGTAGGATGGTCGGCACAGGGCTTTGACCTACCCATCAAACCTACATATACAAAATAGACTCGAAGTCTAGACCTCGTAACTCCGGGAGATGGGGCTTACAAATCAAGCTGATGTCTGGCTCTGTCTAGTGGGAAGATCTATCTAACTATATATAAGAACCAGCAGGCATAAAATGCAGCATTCCCGGTAAAAGGGACGTCAGTACGAAATAATATGCTGAGTATGTAAGGCAATCGAAAAGTGAAAGATGAAACTGGACTGATAATATAATAACTAAAAGTAACTTGGAGTGAAAGATGATCTGAAGCTATTATTACCTGCTTAGACTCAACTCCCTTAATATAGTAAGTAATATAGATATCCGACCTTATAAGGCTCGATATGTGTAACTTCTCGGCCATAGTTGGCTCGCTCATAGGCTTTCGGCCATACTAGGCTCAGTACCTAAATCATTACTCGGCAATTTTAGGCTTGCTCATACTCGCTCGGCAACAGTAGGCTCGGTATATAACTTACCATTTGATTGAAGGTTGTCCAATAGGGACCTACCCACTTATTTTATCTCGGTGGTGGTGAGTGAGTTTCCAGATGTGTTCCATGCACACCTACCCGGTATGCCACCCAATAGGGATATTGATTTTGGTATTGATTTGGAAACCGTCACTCAGCCCATATCTATTTCACCGTACCGCATGGCTGCAGCTGAGTTGAAGGAATTAAAGGGGCAGCTGCAGGAATTGCTAAATAAAGGTTTTATCAGACTGAGTGTTTCACCTTGGGTGCTCTTGTTCTATTTATGAAGAAGAAATATGATTCCATGAGAATGTACATTGACTACAGGAAATTCAACAAGGTTACTATAAAAATAAGTATCCATTACAACATACTAATGATTTATTTGATCAGCTTTAGGGTGTTAGGGTATACTCAAAAATTGATTTGAAATCGGGGTACCATCAGTGGAAGATCAAGGGTTTAGGACATTCCTAAGACAGCCTTCAAGACCGTTATGGGCATTATGAGTTCTTGGCGATTTCATTTGGGATGACCAATGCCCATTAGCTTTCATGCACTTGATGAACAGTGTGTTTCAGCCTTATCTAGGTTCCTTTGTTATTATGTTCATGGATGATATATTGGTGTATTCTCATAGCTAGGAAAAGTATGAGAAGCATTTTAGGATCGTGCTCCAAACTTTAAGGGAGAAAAAACTATATGCTAACTTCTTGGACTGTGAGTTTTGGTTAGAGTCAATGGCATAATTAGTCCATGTGGTGTCCAGTGGCGGATTAAAGTGGATCCAAATAAGATTGAGGTTGTTCGGGTTTGGCTTAGACCTTCTACTGCTACAGAGATTCGGAGCTTCCTTGGGTTGGCTGGGTATTATCGCCGCTTTGTGGTGTGGTTTTCATCTATCACATCCCAATTGACTAAGTTAAATCAGAAGGGTGCCCCATTCAGGTGGTCTAATGAGTGTGAGGAGAGCTTTCTGAAGCTTAAGACTACCTTGACTACAACTCCGGTTATCGTTTTGCCTTTAAGATTGGTTTCATATATAGTCTATTATGATTCTTTTCAGGTTGGCATTGGGTTTGTGTTGATGTGTGACGGCAGGGTGATTGCCTACACGTCGCTCCGATTGAATCTCTATGAGAAGAACTATCTAGTGCATAATTTAGAGTTAGCAGTTATTGTACACGCGCTCATAATTTGGAGGCACTACTTATACATCGTGTCTTGTAAGGTGTATACGGATCACAGAGTCTTCAACACCTATTCAAGCAAAAGATTTGAACTTGAGGAAACGGAGGTGGTTGGAGCTATTGAAGGACTATGATATCACCATTCTTTATCATCCGTGGAAGGCCAATGTGGTGGCCGATGCCTTAAGTATGAAGGCGGGGAGTATGAAGAGTCTTGCTTTTATTCAAGCTGGGGAGATACCATTAGCTATCAGTGTTCAGGCCTTGGCAAACAGATTCGTAATGTTGGATATTTCGGAGCCTAACAGGGTTCTTACTTGTGTTGAATCTCAGTCGTCTTTGTTTGAGTGCATCAAGGCGCGTCAGTATGATGATCCCCACTTGTTTGTCCTTAGGGACATATTGCAGCACTGTGATGCTTAGGATGTCACTATTGGTGATGATGGGGTTATTGAGGCTTCATGGTCGGATCTGTGTTCCTAATGTGGATGGCTTGAGAGAGTTCATTCTTGAAGAGACTCATAGTTCATGGTATTCCACTCAGCCAGGTGCTATGAAGATGTATCATGATTTGAAGCGGAATTATTGGTGGAGAAGGATGAAGAAAGACACTGTTAATCATGTTTTATAGTGTTTGAACTGTCAGCAGGGTTAAGTATGAGCATCAGAGATCGGGTGGTTTTCTTCAGAGGGTAGATATACCAGAGTGGTAGTGGGAGCCTATCATTATGGATTTTGTGGTTGAGTTTCCACGGATCTTAGGAGATTTGATGTTGTGTGGGTCATTGTGGACAGACTAACCAAGTCAACACACTTTATTCCAGTCATTACTTCTTACACCTCAGAGTAGTTGGCTCGGATTTTATCTTAGAGAGATTGTTCGCCTGCATGGTGTGCCTGTGTCTATTATCTCGGATCGAGGCACTTAATTTACAGCATATTTTGGAGAGCGGTGTAGCATGAGTTTGGCACACAGGTTGATCTGAGTACAATATTTCTTCCCCAAGTAGAAGGGGAGTCCGAGCATACAATTCGGATCTTCGAAGACATGTTGAGGGCATGTGTCAATGATTTTGGTGGCCAGTAAGATAAGTTTCTACCGCTAGTAGAGTTATAAAAACAACTACCATTTAAGTATCTAGATGGATCCGTATGAGGCCCTATATGGGAGGTGATTTCGTTCTTCGGTTGGTTGATTTCAGCCTGGGGAGGTTAGGTTGTTGTGCACTAATTTGGTTCGCGATGCTTTGGGAAAGGAGAACAAGAGCGGCTTCATACAGCAGTCCAGGAAAAATAGTTATATTGATAGGAAGGCTCGTGATGTGGCATTCATGTTGGAAAAGAGGGTTCTACTCCGAGGTTTCATCCATGAAAGTTGTGATGAGGTTCGGAAAGAGGGCAAGTTAAGCCCTCGGTATATTAGTCCTTTCGAGGTCCTGGAGAGAGTTGGTGAGGTGGCTTAAAGACTTGATTTCCACCCAGATTATCGGGGGTCCATCTAGTGTTTCATGATTCCATGCTTCGAAAGTATTATAAGGATCCGTCACATGTGTTGGATTCCAGCTCAGTGCAGTTGGACAAGGATTTGACTTATGATGAGGAACCAGTAGCTATTTTGGATAGTCAGGTTCGAAAGCTGAGATTGAAAGATATTGCATCGATAAAGGTTAAGTGGAGAGGTCAACCAATTGAGGAGGCGACTAGGGAGACCAAGCATGATCTGCGGAGTAGATACCCTCACCTTTCTGATATCCCAAGTATGATTCTAGACCCTTTAGAGGGTGAACGTTTGCTCTAAGAGGGGGAGAACGTAACGACTCGGCTAGTCATTTTGAGTATTTGAACCTCGTTCCCCTATTTTATGTTCCATGTATGTGTATATATTATTATGTGGCTTTCGAGGATGGTTGATTTGGTTTCGGGAAAATTTTGAACTGAAATGGAACACTAACTTCCAAGGTTGAAAGCTTATTTTATAAGAGTTTATCAAGGTTTGAATTTTCTGTAAACGATCCCGAATGGTATTTTGATGAATTAAATAGGTTCGTAAGTTTGATTGGGACTTGACTGATAAGTTATCTGGTTTGGATTATTGTTCTACGAGTTGGAATAAGTTCATTATGTCATTTGTAACTCGTGTGCAAAATTTGGGGTCATTCCAAGTTGTTTAGGAATGTTAGGCGTAAGTTTGAAATTTGAAAATTTGGAATAGTTCAGTAAGCTTGCATTATTGTGCGGTTTGTGGTTTTGATGTTGTTCTCTGTTATTTGAGACCTCTAGTAGGTAATTGTTATGTTTTGGGAATGGTTGGTACGATAGGATGCGGTCTCGGGAGCCTCGAGTGAGTTTCGGATCATTTTGAACTTGTTTGGAATTCCTGTTCAGATGTTTCTGCACTTGCAAGGTTTGGTGCGCAGGTGCAAGTCCACAAATGTGGATGGTTGGTCGTAGATGTAAGTTAGGGGAGGAAGCTTGGTTTGCAGATGCTAAGGACCTTGCGAAAATGCGATACCGCAGGTGCACTTCCTTGGCCACAGAAGCGGAATATTGTCCGCAGAAGCGGATGGTCAGAAGTTTAGTGGAACTTGCAGAAGCGAACTTTTCTCACAAAAGTGACATTGTAGAAGAGGATATTTTTTTGTAGAAGTAAAAGTGTTGGGCATAACATATTAAGTCTAGGGTTTGCTTATTTTATTATATTTCATATTGAGAGTTGAGATTTAGGCAAGGGGTAACTGTTCTTGACTCGGATTTGATTATTATTCATTATCCTTTATTTTAGCATTTGATGGCGATTTTAAGAGGGAAAATTTGGGAATTTTGGCAAAAATTTTCTAAAATAAAAATAGGGATTTGAATCTGTATCAGAATCAGATTTGGATGAAACTTGTATATTTTGATTCGTATTAGAATGGGTAATCGAGATTTGTGACTTTTATCGGGTTCCGGAAAGAGAGCCCAGTTTGAATATTTTATATTTGATAAAGATCGGAAATTTATTAATTGGAATCGATTTTTTAGTCGTGTTTGATGTTATTGATTTATTTTTTGCTAGATTTGACCCGTTCGGAGGTCGATTCGAGAGGCAAGAGATTTTTAGAGTATTGATTTGGGTTGTGTGAGGTAAGTGTCTTTTCTAACCTTGTCGGGGGTATACCCTTAGGATTTTTCCTTAATGTTTTATTTGTGTTATGTGTAAACCGATGTGTACACAAGGTTTCGAGCGTATACACGTGTATTATATGTGGCTTAAGATCGGATTAGACCTTAGGCTATTAATATTCCTTAACTTGAGGATGTCTGAAACAGCTTAATCACTTTGTAGCTATGTGAACATGATCGCTAAAGTTGTTTTAGTTGTAGTAATACTTTACTTGTTAAACACCTATCTATGTTTTATTAGTATTCATGTCCTTGTGCACTTTGCTGATAAATTATGAGTTAATATCTTGGATAAAGTTTTGCCATTGTTGGTTTATGATTATTGTGAAACATGTGGACATGTTGAGCAGATCGTTTGGGTGTTGGCATGAGGTTTTTATCGTTCAATTGTGATTGTGATTGTGATTTTGTCAGGACAGATCAATACGGTTGGATATTGTGATTATGTCAGGGTGTAGCGGTACGGTTGGATATTGTGCTTGTGTCAGGGAGAAACAATATAGTTGAATATTGTGATTATTTTAGCGCAGAGGGATACGTTTGATTGTGTCAGGATGGAGCGATACGGTGGAATATTGTGATTCTGTCAGGGCAGAAATACGGTTGGATATTAATATTCTCTAAGGGCGAAGTGATAAGGGTGGATATTGTTATTGTGATAGAAATGTGGGCACGATGTGCCATATGTTTGTATTTCTATTTTATGACTTGTTGTTAAAGCTAAACCTTTACTTGAATTGAGTTGTTATCACTTGTTCCAAAGAGATTGTTGTTATTGTTTTATTTTACACATTCTATTGCAGTCTTTGATATATTGCATATGTTTATTGATTAATGAGTATTACATGTCTTGAATATCATCACTATTTTACCGAGGTTAGTCTTGATGCTTATAGGGTACCGACTGTGGTATATTCATACTATACTACTATACATTTTTGTGCATGTCTAGGTGTTGGACACATCGGTCCTAGGCAATGAGAGTTTGCATTGACCGCGAGGATTCAAGGTAGAGTTGCATTGACCGTCGGAGTCTCCTTGGAGTCCCATCATTTCATTAATATTTAGTCATTTTTATATCCTGAACAGTATTGTATTTTCTGATATTCTTATATATTAAGTTAGAACTCGTAACTCTTCACTACCTAGTTCTAGGAAAATGTATTGAGTGTTGCCATTTCTTGTTGGTCATAACTCTATTTTCGCTTGTATACTAAACTTAGCCTTATTATATCATGTTCTATTATTTTAATGTTGTTAAGTGATTCTTAGAGATTAGGTGTCATTACAACTCTTTTGGTAGGATTTTGGATTGTGACTCTAGGTCATATAAGTAAACCGTAAAATAATATTTTAAGGGAGACACAATAATGTTGGAGGCAAGAACATGTTACAAGAAAGGCCAAAGATTCGGCAACGAAATTTTCCTTTTTTTCTTCCTTTTTTCCATTTTTGGTTATGGATTTTAGTATTGTAGTATTACATACTATTATGAGTAGCTAATTTCTTATCTAAGGTTTTGATGGAACCTTTTGTATCTAATATAGCGCGAAAGATTCTGACAATTGGGGAAATCATAACTCTAGGTCTCTTTAATCCTTTTTATAAGGCATAGTTTGGCGTGACCGTTAATCAATTACAAATCTTATGCAAGAGAAAGTGAATTTCGTGCATGTTAGAAGAAAATCTATAAAATTTCAAATTCACATTTCATTAGTATTAAATTGTTACATACTATAAGTTCTCAAAGATACACGGAACTCGGAAGTGATAATTCTCGCAATTGATCACACATGAGCATGACAAATGTTACGTGGCGCCTTCCTGAGGTTCCTTGGAAGGGCAACGTAAGGCTAAGCAATCAATGTCTATGTTGTTACTATCCGTCAATTGGGGTCCCTCCGTACACTAGACGATATTATCAGTACCATACGAGAAAACCAATATCAAGAGTAATTGAAAGAACATAAAAGAGAATTGGGAATGAAAGAAAGCTTGATTGTATTAATGAAAGTTATTAAATAAAACCAAAATGGTGTTAAAGGGAAGAGACACCAGTATAGATAATTGTTTTCTTGCTTGATCCCCCCCAATAATGTTTAAAAATAATAAACCAAAGTTACAAGACTTGACCTAACTAAGCTAGAGTGACATAATGGAAGTACATGAAATAAAACTACTCTATATTTACAATGAAATAAACTTAGATTCCTACAAGGTAGAAGCAGTTCTATTAGAAGAAACCTTGTTTTTAGCATCAGAGACTATGCGAGCGGCTCTGTTGGCATCTACCTACGGCTGGACGCTGGCAAGGGCTATCAGTGGGGTGACATAGAAACAGGCGCGCTTGTCACTTGGCGCGGCCAAGACCACGGGGTCGTCCATGGCTCTAGGCACTGGGAAGCTTTCTAGGATGCCATGGGGCACGTCCAAGGGGTCATGGGGCATGACTGGAAAGCCGTTCGTGACATTCTCCCCTACCTGAGTTGACGACGTCCTTGGAGCCTTACTTGAAAGATAGTTATTGATCATACTCTTGTAGGACTTGAGGTTTGTTCCCCTCTCCCAAGTATTCTCCTCTGCATCATGCCCCTGCCATTTCACCAAGAAATCTTGGTGATCTTCCTTGAAGCATGAACCACTCGATCATTGAGAATAGCTTCTACACGCCTTTTACCGGTTGAATTAGGGCCTCGATTACTGGGTATTGAGAGTTGGCTCCGTGAAGGATCCTCTATGTCTTCCCGAAAAGGTTTCAGGAGGCTAACATGGAAGACTAGATGAATCTTGCACCTAGATGGGGTATCCACCTGGTATGCAAATTTCCCAATGCGCTTCTCAATGGACAAGGGTCCAGTGCATTTTTTCAATAGACGATATCATGGATCCCTGCAAACAAGTATCACTTTGGAATTTTCACTATCACTTTGTCTCCTACTTGGTATTCAACAGAGCGACAATTTTGATCAGCATGCTTTTCCATCTTCTTTTTGGGCGTTGACAAGATAGCTCTGCACTATCTCCAAATTTTACTTCGACTCCTTTGAGAAGCTAGCAGCTCGAGGATATTTCGACATGTTTGGGTCATTCACAGTGTGTGGGAATAGTGCTTTCTGTCCGGTAACATTTTCAAAAGCGCTTTTGTTTTTACTAGAGCTCTTTTTTGAATTGAAACATAGTTGAGCAGCATACAGAAGCTACACCCAATTCTTCTGCGATCTGGTAACAAAATAGCGAAGATATTCCTCCAGATACCATTGAACCACTCCATCTGGCCATCATATTGTGGATGAAAACTTGAATTTTAGCTCAATTCGGACCCGAGAGTTGTGATCACTAACGATGTCTTTAGGCAGACCCCAATATTTGACAACATGAGAGGAGAATATTTGAGTTGTATCTTCTGCTGATATATATTGTGGGGCTGCTATAAATGTATCATATTTGGAAAATGATCCACCACAACCAAGATAGTTGTAAGATCTCTAACCTTGGGCAATCCGATGATGAAATCAATTAAAACGCGTTCACAAGGTCTCTTTGGAATAGGCAATGGCTCCATAAGCCCCGCTTGTGTCAAGTGGTCTGACTTGTCCTTCTGGCACACTAGGCAAGTCTTCACAAATCGAGCAACACCTTCAACCATTTGAGGCCAATAATAAGCACGGCGCAACAACGCCATGGTATGTTCTTCACCTTGGTGGCTGGCCCACAAAGTATCATGGAATTCCATCAGAAGAATCGTTCCAGATATCCTCTTTTAGGAACATAAAGTCGTTTCCCTTTCACCTTCAGGAACCCATCTTCCATGTAGAACTGGTGAGTCTTACCTTGTCCTACCAAATCGACCAAATACTATGCAGCAGGATCCTTTGGGAGCAGATCTTGTATCTGGTCTCTTATAGTGGTGGCCACTTCGCTCCCTGTTAGGGTGACGAGTAAGCACACTGATGCTAAGTCAGCCCTCCAACTGAGCGCATCAGCAACTTAGTTAGTCTTCCCACTTTGGTAATCTAGGTTGAAGTAAAATTCTGCTAGGAGTTGTTTCTACCTTGCCTGGCAGCCTTCAGCTTTGGCTGGGTCATGAAATGGCTAACAGTTGTGTTGTTTGTCTTGACCATGTGTGGGGTTCTAGCAGATAGTGCCTCCAAAGGCATAAGCAATGGACAACATCCAATAATTATTTTTCGTGGGTGGCATAGCATCGTTCTGCATCCTTTAAATTTTGGCTCTCATACGCAACTGGATGCCCCTCTTGTAGCAAAAATCCGCCCAAAACATAGTTAGAGGCATCCGTTTGTACTTCAAATGGCTTAGCCAAATCAGGAAGGGCCAAGACAAGGCTACTAGACATAGCCTCTTTCAATGCGTTGAAGGCCTCTGCTCTCTTGGGACCCCAATCCCAAGGCGTGACTTACTTTAGGAGTTATGCCAATGGCACTGCAACGAGAGAGTAATTCTTCAGATATCGCAGATAAAAGTTGCATTGTCCAAGGAATACCCTCAAGGAATGGATATCCTTAGGCGGTGGCCAATCTGTGACAGCTTAAATCTTCTGTTGGTCCATTTTATCCGCCCTTCCTCAAAGACATGTCTGAGGAAGTAAATCAGTTTTTGGGCGTATGAGATCTTGGATAGCTTCACATATAATTCATCCTCCTGTAGTCGGGCTAGGACCTTTCGCATGTGCTCCAGGTATTCCTCCAATGTTTTGCTATATACAACAATGTCATCCTAGTAGACCACTATGAATTCATTAATGTACTCTTGGAAGACTTTGTTCATCAAGGTGAAAAATGTGGCTGGAGCATTAGTCAAGCCGAATGGCATGACCAGGAAGTTGTACGACCCATATCTTGTGTCACAGGTCATCTTGTGTTCATCTCCCTCAACAATTTGGACTTGACAATAACCTACCTGGTCTATTTTGGTAAAGACTGTAGCACCACCCAATCTATTGAACAAGTCTGCCAATAGCGGGATAGGGTACTTGTTCTTCATGGTGATATTGTTTAGGGCCCGATAATCTACAAAGAGTCGTAGGGTGCTATCATGTTTCTTTTGGAATAGCACAGAGACCCATAAGGGCTTGGAGGGCACAATGATCCCCGTGTCTAGCATTTCCCTCAACTTTCTCGGAATCTCGGTGAGTTCGAGTTGTGACATTCTGTAAAGCGTCCATGCAGGTGGCTTCGCACCCGGCACCAACTTAATCTCATGATCCACTGCGCCTAGGTGGGAGTCACCTTGGCATGTCTTGTGGCATAACGTCTTCAAACTCTTTTAGCAGCTCTTTCAGGGGTGCTAGAATAGGACCCAAAGAGCGTTCTATATATTCGATACAGAGGGTAGCTAGGAACATAGGTTCATGTCTTTTGAATCTCTTCTTCAACTGCAGAGGCGAGATGTTCTCAGCGGCTATCTTTATGGTTGTTCATGGGATAATTCTTTGTTTGAGTACCCGTATGATTCACTAAAGAACTTGGTTCTTTACTGTGTTCCTTAAACTTGAAGTAATGTAAACAGTAAAGTAAACACAGTATTTTTTACGTGGAAATTCACCCAGCTCAAAATGTGCAAAAACCACGACCTACTATAGGATTATCGACTTCAACTCCACTAGAACAATGAGCCAAAAATGTATCAATTACAAGACTATAATTCAATACTCTCTAGTACTTTTACTATGACTATTGATTTACAAGTTTAACTTGTAAAGCAAACATTCGTGCCAACTCAGTAATGGTTTGTGACACTTAATTACGACTCGATTTTCTAAAACACATTTGCTAGACTGACTCAAGAATAATACAATGCAAGTACTCGACTATAGTGAACAACATATGACTCTTCAGTTGATGTGTAAAAGGATAAAATCAGAAGTTCAAAGTAGATAGTATTAAAATGCATAAACATTAGATCTTTTAGTCAGATTCTCATTTGATAGGACTCCTATTGTTCCAAGGATTCCACATGCTTTGGGACTCTTGTATTTGACTAATTTATATGTATCTTCTTGAGGAGCAACCCTTATCTCATGTAGCAGCCTTCTTCCACCAAACTCGGACCTGGGTAACTTTAAGATAAAGTTACTATCTTGTCAGGCGTACAATCATCAACTTGAGGAGCTGGTCCTTTATCCTGAGGAGCTGATTCTTAAAGTAATTAATTAGCTATTGAGGACCTGGTTCTTTGAATCATTGCATTTAGACATACTTTGTTAATCATCAAAACCTCAATACTCTAGATATTCTCCCTTTTCTTATGATGACAAACTTTATACATAATAGAACTAGGTAATCACAATGAAGAACTAGATAATCACAAGAAGTACTATTGACCGACACGTATGTTCACAACCCACAACCTCCAACCTCATCTTCCCCCTTTTGGCATCATCAAATAAAACAAAAAGATGGTAGACAGATGAAGCACATATAACGTAAGATTCAAGGCCAAACAGGCTACAACACAAGCTTAAGAAATATCAAGGCAAAGAGACTAGGCTGAAGATCCAATATTGTACAAAGCAGTAAGGCAGTACAAGAGGAGAAATTAAGTAGTGCCAAATTAATCCATGGGCCTCATCTTAAACCATTGGAGAGAAATAAAATAAGCATGCTGCAAACTACTCAGACTAATACAAAAGAAGAAAAAAAAAATAATGCATCACTGGAATAGCAAAGGAAACTAAGGAAACTAAGGATACTAAGAAGGAACAGGTTCATGGTGAGAGGTAGAGGGGGTTAATGTGTTCATAAGAGTGGCAATTTGTGGGGCATGAGCTTCCCTATCTCTTCTTACGTCTTCCCTAAGTTGCTTGGTTTCCTTCCTCAGCTCATCATTGTCTTGACGAAGCTTGGTATTCTCTTCAATAGCCAACTCCAAGTTCTTACTGCTCTGCAACCCTGCTGCTCCCAGGTTTATTAGTAGATCATGTGGGTCCTCTAGCCTTGATCTCCTCATAGCCACACTGCTTGAGGGTAACAACATCCAAAACTTCATTATGGTTTCCATACTTAAGCTCAAGCAAGGAAATGTTGAGCGTGTCAAATAGCTTAGTCAACATAAAACCATAAGGCATAGCATGCTTAGGCTTGGTGTGTCGGCATCTCTTTCCATATACTGAATCATCAGGCTAGGGAGATTGATAGGTCTACCTATGTCAAGAGATCTATTATAGCCATGTCCAGCAGGGTAGCTTCATGCCTTCTCTCAAACCTCTGAAGAATGCATGAATTGACAAAATGAAACAACAACTTGTGGAAGGGAGTCATATCAGTTTTGTACACCTTCTGGGAGCATCTAGTTCAAACTTTTGAGAAAAAAATTTTGTGAACACAATGCCAGTGTCAACATCATTGTCTATGGCTGGCCACTTTTTCATCAAGTAATTGTCAAATATCAAATAAGAGATATTCAGAAGCATCCCCAGCTCCTCGGCATCAAACTCCACTTCAAACCCCCTTCTACCTTACTTTTGACTATACTTCCATCAAATTTGAAATTTTCATAGAACTCCACCGCAGCAGGAACACATATAGGAGGGAAAACTTTGACAAAAACATGTGTTTCCACCCTTGTAGCTCAAGTTTCCACCAGCTAAGCCATCTCCTTCTTATCATTGTGTGCAAGAATCTTCCCATTGAGCATTTTTCTATTCTTGAACTCTATGAGTCAATCAACATGCAGCTGGCACATTCTATCCTGTCTTTCCCCTACTGGCCCTTGGAGAAGGGTTAGCAGTTTTTGTAACTTTGGAAACTTTTCTCTTTGGTGTAGGGGACTTAGCTGGCAAAGCAGACTCAAACTCATCTTCTCCCTCCATCTCAACAACAGATTCCACAATTGATACCTTCTTCCTTGGCTTATTGGCACTTCTAGACTCCTTAATGACTTGTTCATCAACAGCTTTTCTTTTACTCTGTAAGAGAAGTCCTAGAAGGAGGGGCCACTCTTTTCCTTGTTGGGACTACTGACTTTGTTGCTTTCACAGAAGTCTTCCTGGGTTTCTTCCCTACCTCAGACAATGGCAAATCATCCTCATCACTACTAACCTCTTCATCTCCAGTGAAAGGAGTTAACAGAGACCCAAGTTCTTGAGTTCTTTTCTCTTCACCGGTTTCTTCTTAAGGGGCTATGACATTGTTCCCAATGGTCATAGAGCCTTCAGATTCCTCACTCTGATTGTCATTCTCTTCCTCACTCTCTTCATCCACTCCTTCACTCTCACTTACTATTTCTTGATCCTCACCCTCACTCTCGGATTCGTTCTCTTCTTCACTATGATTTTCTTCTTTTGAAGAATCATTTACTTGTTCACCTATATTATCATCTATATCACTCTCCTTCTCATCTCCAGATGCTCCCTCATTCTCATTCTTTTCTTCTTCATTAGCAATGTCTTGAGAATTTTGCTCGTCATGATTGTCCACAGCTTCTTCTTCTTTTTCACCCCCATCACTATCCTCATCCTCCATCTAACTAAATGAAGACCATCAGATCCCTCCTTTTAAACTGGTTCATTACTTCCTTCCCCCAGATCACCTACACCCTTTTTCTATAGTGAATTCCTCTACTTGTGGTTTCTCACTCATAGGTGGGAGAGTGTCTAAGGATGCAACATCTATAGAGGATACCAAAACATCGAATTTCGAAGGAGGATTCTATGTCTGATTAATAATGACTGGAAGTGATTCCCCCTGAACCACAGATTCCTTGACCACTGTGTCTGCCTTAGAAGTAGCATCAAGCACTTTATGGACAAATTTTCTTGAAGTAGCCTCGACCTTTGTTGACTTAGAGTTATTTTTCGCAATAGGCTCAATAACATGGGTTGTTGGTTTTGGAAGTGGGGTGCAGTGGAGGTGGGGATGGTGAGAGAAACAGGAATAGGGGATGGTGATGTAGGTAAAGCGGAGGATATCGAAGGAGAAAGAGCAAGTGTTGGTGTGGGTTCACTTGATGAATTGAAACTTTTCTTTGATTTGGGCTTCATGATTTTGGATTTTTCTTTAGCCATGGATGATAAATTTACTTTAGACGGTGTTTGACTTGATTTAGGCATGGTGATCAGATAAGAGACTCGACGAAGAGAAGGGGTGAATTGGTTCTTGATATTTGTTCTTGATTCTTGCTTAGGTTGAGAGAAACAGTAAGGTCTGAGAAGTTGATCACAAGGGCCTTTTAAGGATGTTACTCCTGATTTGACTGGAAGAGAGAAGGTGACTGAATATGAGGTCTAATGAGATCTTATAACGGTTACTTTGACTGTTAGGATTTCAGGAGTAATTGAACTCTAATTTCACTAGGATTCCCCCTTACTCTTGACTAGAAAATGAATGGAAGTGATGCCAATGGATTAGAAGTCTGAGCATAGCAATAATTTTAGGATATTAAGTCCTAGTGAATTATGATAATATGGCACGTACCTGAGTCGAAGAACCAATTCCTTAGTAGTTCCTTACTTGTTTCTTCTATAAAGCTTCAGCACTTCACATTAGTATCATACAACACAGTTATCAGCCAGATTTTCCAAGAAAGTGTGTGTGCTTAATACAAGCACGAAGCTGAATCAAACACGTTGTACTTAATTATCTGCATCTAATTATACTTTTTCTATCCAATCACTAGGTTTCAACTTAGTTGGAAGATTTGATTAGACCTAGTTCTAGTTTGTTTCTTTCAAAGTGATCCCTACTCAAAGCTTTAGTAAAAATATCAAAAATTTGATCTTCATTTTTACGAAAGTTAATTGAGATATTTTCCTTTTAAACATCGTCTTGGAGAAAGTTATGTCTAATGTTAATGTGCTTGGTTCTCTTGTGCTGACATGGATTTTTAACCATGTTTATGGCACTTGTTATCATAGAAAATGGGAACACAATTAACAAATATACCATAGTCCCTTAGTTGTTGTCTTATCCAAAGCAACTAAGCACAGCAGGATGCTGCTGCCACATATTCAGCCTCAGTTGCAGATAAGGACACTAAGTTTGCTTCTTGGTTCCCCAAGACACCAGAAAAGAACCTAGAAAATGAGCTATTCCTAAAGTGTTTTTCCTGTCAGCATGAAAACCTGCATAGTCAGCATCAGGATAACTAACTAGATCAAAGTTATATCCTCTGAGATACCATAGTCATAGGTCAGGGGTCCCCTTAAGATATCTTTGTATGCTTTTGATAGCCTTTATGTGATATTCCTTGGGATTTGCCTGAAATATTGCACACAATACCATACTGAATACAATATCATGCTTGTTTGTTGTAAGGTACAACAATGACCCAATCATTCCTCTATATAGTTTTTGTTCCAACATTTTTTCCTTCTTAATCAAGGTCTAGTTTTGTTGCAGTTGCAATGGGAGTGTCGACTTAGAGGAGTCCATGTTGAAATTTTTTAGTAGTTCCTTGATGTATTGATGTTGATGTATCATGGTTCCAAATTGATTTTCAGCCCTAGAAAGAAGTTCAATTCACCCATCATGCTCATTTCAAACTTATTTCCCATCATCTTAGCAAGTTCCTTTCACATTGCTTTATTGGTAGCCCCAAAGATAATGGCATCCACATACACTTGCACAATTAGAATATTCTTCCCTCTACTCCTTAGAAATAAAGTGTTTCCCATCTTTCCTTTTACAAAGTTGTTGGCTAAGAGAAACTTTGAGAGTCTTTCATACCAAGCTCTTGGAACATGTTTCAGTCCGTAAAGAGCTTTATCTAACTTGAATACATAGTCAGAAAATTATTCGCTTTCAAATCCATGAGGTTGTTTGACAAACACATCCTCCTTCGTATAACCATTCAAGAAGGCACTCTTTACATCCATCTGATACAAGATGAACTCCATGTGGGCAGCAAAGTCTATTAGCAATCTTATAGCTATAGGTGCAAACATCTCATCATAGTCGCTGGCCTTGTTCCTTGGATATTTCCTTGTTCATCCAACTTGATTCAGAAAACCCATTTGGTACCTATAACCGTTCAGTTCTTGGGTCCTTGTACTAAGAGCCAAACTTTGCTTCTATCAAACTGATTTAGCCCCTCTTGCATGACCATAATCCAGTATGGATCCTTTAGGGATTGTTAGATGGTCTTAGGTTCGACCTGTGAGAATGCTATGTAGATTTTGTACAAAAGACCTGGTTTGCACTCCTCCATTTGGATCAGAGATGATATTATCAAGAGGATGTGAACTTTGATGCTTCCATGATTTGATCTGTATACCCATAGAAGATTCACCCAAGGAGTGACCCAAAGGAACGGGTTCAGTGGGTGTGGCATCATTAGTCAGATTGGCAGTCAGAGTAGTTCTTTCTTCTTCTTGTTCCTCATGATCATTGTTAATTTTCTTGTGGTCTTCGGATCCATCTTCATACTGAGGTTCGGATTCCTTTGTAACTCCATCACCAGTGAGTCTTATGTCATAATCTTAATCTTGCAGACCTTTCTCAACCAAATTGTTTGATTCATCAAAGATAACATGAATATTTTTTTCTACACACATAGTTCTTTTATTAAAAACTTTATAGGCCTTATTATGTGGAGAGTAACCCAAGAAAATTCCCCCATCACTTTTGTTATCAAACTTACCTAGAGCTTATTTTTCATTATTATGCACAAAACATTTGCACTCAAAGGATCTCAAGTAAGTGATGTTGGGTTTACTTCCTCAAAGTAACTCATGGGGAGTTTTCTCAAGAATGGGTCTGACCATGCATCTGTTTAGCAGGTAACAGGCAGTATTGACTACCTCAGCCCACAAACTCTTAGGCAGTCCACTTACAATCAACATGGTCTCCCCGTTGTCTTCTAGGGGATCTATTCTTTCTTTCTACAACCCCATTTTGTTGTGGAGTTCTAGGTGCAGAGAAATTATGGTCACTACCATGTGATTTATTGAACTCAAGGAATTTGGAATTTTCAAACTCAGTTCCATGGTCAATCTTATGCTGCTTAATACATTGTACCCCAATTTTTTGTTGAATCATTCTAACAAATACACAGAAACCTTCAAAGGTTTCATCTTTAAATCCCAAAAACAGAGTCAATGTATACCTGGAGATATATACACTACAAGAAATTTGATTTTTAACGACCATTTCTTAACGAAGGGACATAAATCCGGTCGTTATAAGTGTACTTATAGCAACCAAATTTTTTCCAATCGTTAAAACTCATTTTTAACTAAATATTAGCGAGGAGATAAAATTCAGCCGTTAAAATAAAAATAGCCCGTCGTTAAATATTATGAATAAAAAAGTGGCGCTAAGTTTTCCCTCGTTTTTTCCATCTCCACCAAATCCCCCACCTCCCCTTTCCCTCAAAAAAAAGAAAAGGAAGAAAAAACCCTAAACGCTAAGGAGACTGTTTTGAACGTTTAGATACTCAGCCCAAAAACCCCATTGACAAAAACCTGCAACTACGATTTTTCCATCTCCTCAAATTCCCCCCCTAAAAAAGGAACGAAAAATCCCTAACGTTTCTCTAACAAAGACTCTGGTTTTGAACGCTTACTCGGCAAAGGAGAAAAACTCCATTGACAATAGCGAAGGAAGGAAAAAGAAAGGAAAAAACTTCGAGTTTCTTCTTATCAAGGTTAGGTTCAAAATTGTACCTTTTTTATGTGAATTGATTGATAATTTCGCTAGAAATATGCATCTGAATTAGGAGAAGGGATGACTAGTCACTGTTAGGACGCCATTGAGATAATTGTCAGTTTCAGGGAAATTTAGACTGAAAGTTCATATAGAGAGAAGATGAGGAGCAGAAATATGTTCCTAATGCTGTCAAAATTGTACTGTTTGATTCCAATTTCTACAGAATGATTTGTATACAAGTTGACTGACGAGTTGTAGTCTATTGTTAGGTTATTCTGTAGAACCGCTGGTGCAGAACCGCTGGTGTCGAATGCAATTTCTGTCCTTGCGTGAGAAGTTGCCTTTTCGAAAAAATTATTTGCCATATTGATATTATTTTGTAGATTATCTTCTAAATGAAATTCTGTTGTTCTTGAATTGTCTGGAAAATAACTGTATAGTTTTCATGGAAAATTAATTATATATAATGGGCTAATGTTTCAGAACAATGAAGTTATATATCTTAACAGTGACTAGTCACTGTTGTAATTAGGCATATTTAGTATAGGGGAAGAAGAAAAGTCGTATTCAACACAATCCCGGCTTAGGCCTGCTGCTGATTTAGCAGCCATAGAATCAGCAGCCAATCTTACAGCAACTTCTTGACGTTGTGGCATATTCCAATTAGAAGTTACGTGGTTCATACATGATTCATATTATCTGAGAACATATACAAGATAAAATAGACATTGCTAACGTCAGTTTTAGCTACAAGCTATATATACAACTTGTCAAGTTGTATAAAAAGAGAAACCATACTAGCTGACCTTGTTGGAATACCCTGTAGACTTGTTAAAGGGAGTCACTATACTGGCGTCGAAAACGATGCTATCAACATTGTAAAATTACCAAATGATTGGTGAATTGCGAAGTTCATTAACTCCACAAATAGAAGACTATGACTTACCCAATAAAGTGTCAATATTTATCTTAAATCTTGAATGTTTAACGAGATAATTCATTCCAAGGAGTTACAATGAGATAAAACCATTTTTATAAAGCTTTTTGCGCGGAATATTAACTTTAAATGTAATTCTTAACATTTTATACATAATCAACCCATGTAATTAACAAAAGGAAATTAGAGCATACTGTGAAACTGAAGCATCAACATTATTTTTCAAATTACATAGAACGGTTGAGATGTGAAATCCACTAGCCACAGTTTCTTTTGTTTTGTTTTTTTCATTAACTAGCATTGCACATCTCCAAAAGTGCTCTTGAAGATTAAATTTGGGTAGTATTATTTTCTTTTGAGATTTCCTTTCTACGTAGGTTTGAATATTGAGGTTGATAGGATATTGGAGATTGCCTGTGTAATTATAGATGGAAATTTGGTAAAATCAATTGAGGTAAAATTGTCTGTCTTTTATAATGTATTCCACATTTCTATTCCAGTTTAGCACGTTGTTTACATCGTCTGGAGGAGTTATCTATAGGAACATGTATGGTGTTGTGCATATCACCATAATGCTAACTGTCAGACTGCTTGCATGACATTGGCAATATCCTTACTTATCTGCAATATACATTATACAGAACTTACTCCACCTTATCAGCCACATTTATAAAGAACAGTCATTTTTAATATTACTTTCTACAGAAATGGTTAGAGGCCACGAAAAGGCTACACCATTGCAACACTAATCTAAATGATAGTTTAGAACTCAAAATAGATAATACAACCAAATTCTGAACACCTCAGAAGCTAGAGAAGGAATGGTTTCAATTAGTATACTTCCAAACTACAACATAGATTCCGAAGCTGATAATTCAATAGAAGTTCTTCCTACAACATTCTTAAAAGGGAAAAGAAATGGCACATACTATCTTCTATAGAGTGCCTTCCACGAATCACCTAGCAAATGTTCTGAGATTTTTATGTAACCTCACCATTTTAGGATTTGTCCTCATACCTTGCTTTTCTATTAACTAAATCACTTATCAATGAGTATAAACCTAGAGATAATTTGCTTATAATGTTCAATTTGAACGAATTGTATCCGCATCTCATATTCTACCGCGTCATCAATACAAAGAACGTGTGGGTTACTGGCTGGCTACAATGCCATATCTTTTCTTAAATCTAATTAGGAGGGAAAAATTATATCTTAATTTTTGTAATGTTGCAGAAAGTATTGTGCATGTTTGACCAAGGTTGATTTTGTTTACAATTCTTTTTGATGTCGAAGTTGTTGCGAGAGAGAGTCATATTATTTGCAGAAACGAGTTTTGTCCTAGCATAGTCTTGGACAATCTTCACATTATGAGCTAGCTTTTGTGATTGAGTTACACCAAGGTTCATTTCTTAACATTCGTGAAATTTAAAAGTACTTATGGGTCATTTTTATGTTTTACATAAACTGTTTCTCAATATTATGTAGTTCATTGGTATTTGACTAACTATTTTTTGGAACTTTTATTTTTACGCCTTTAATTTAAGTTTCTTAAAGCATTTTTGTCTTAATATTTATAGAGTTGACATGTCTGAAAGCTGGAGAAAAGTTGCGCGTCACTTTCTACCATAATAGGGTTGTTGGGCAGCATCATGCCTCATTTCCGAGGCACTTAGGTATATTGGTTCGTGATCATAATATGTTCCCGTTGCATGTACACTCATGGGCAAACATCGAAGAATATAAACTACAACACATGTGGGAAGCTGTTACGGTAAAAATTTAAAGCATTACTTTCTTGATTTGTCTTCTCCATTTCTACTTGTTAATATGATATGTCGACGAAATATGCCATCACAATCTGATGAAGAGGCTCATCAGTTATCCTATTTACAAAAGCACCTGGGAAACATTCTGTCTCTTTTGTCGGAGGCAGTAGAAGGAGAGGGCAACAAAACACTGGTTTGTGAATTTCATACTTCATGTTGTAACACCCCTCTTGTTATTCAACATACGTGGTTTAGCTGATATCCTATGATTTCAACATGCAATGCTTAAAAAATAAAATAAAGAATTCTGAGGGGGTTGACATAGTATGACCTTGGATTCTATGAGGTTTTAAGTTGTCTTGCAAGCTGGGGTGTGAATGTTTGAGAGAGAAACAATGCGAATACAAAAGAATTGGGAGGAACATAAATTTTTGTGGTTTACTGCTACAACTAAAAAGAAACAGAGGTGCATGTTGGGAGGTTTGTATGCCTAGCAATACTAATGGAAAAATCCACTGGTGAATGATGTATATCATCGGGCGTTGTTTTCCACTGCATCTACGTGCTTGCCACTTGTATCGATGTTGAATAGCTTCCATTCAAGTTTTTGCTTTACCTCTCTTAGACCCACTTGGTTAACATGTTAAAGTTTTTGCTTTACCCCTCTCTTAGACCACTTGATTAGTAGGTTCAAGTTTGATTTATTGAATTACTTTTGCCCTTTATAAGTCATGCTTATTCAGTAAGACATTAACTATGCATCCAATCGATGTAGAAGATATAATTATATCTGTGTTTGTGTGACAGAGTCAACAGAAATATTAAATTTCTTAGTATCATGTAAAGTTCACTTTTCTTTCCTATGAGGTATCTTGGAAGGTTTGGATTGTCAATTTGGTTGGTTGGGCTCGAAGCTCGACAGGTCGGTCCACTAAGATCAGGATTCAGCCTTAGGTGAGTGTGAACTGAACCAAGCTGGAGAATAAATTTCAAGCAAGTGTGGTCCAGGACAAGTTCAATGCCCACTTCAACTTTATATGACAATTTGACTAGATAAAGAATTTAAGTAAAGGAGGAAACTTTTGACAGATAAGCTAAATGTTATAAGATGCCCAAAGTACCCTTACCATCTTGTGATCCGAAAGATGCTATGTCATTCCTATAAGAGTATTTCATTATATAAGAGTATGTTATTAAGGTAAAATGGGAATGCCAGAAGTAAATAGGTTCATTCGAAAAATGTGTCAATCTTTTTGAAACATGCTAAAGAGGAAGAGTGCCACATAAAATAGAATCATGTGAGTAGTTCTTTGTTTAATACTTTAATAAATAGTTAGTACTCTTTATCTCGTATATAGAATTTAACATAATGTACCCTCTTCTGGTAGTTCTGAAATTATTTCTACATTCTCTAGCCTAGTTTATATGATGTATTATCTATGTCTAGGCTCAGCTTGACCATAGAGTTTCATTGTTTAGAAATTTTTCTTTTGGCGTGAAGCACAATTTACAAGGTTAGTTTATAGTGGAGTTCCTTTGTTGTATTTGGGATGTTATTATAAGTTATATTCAATGATGTATGTGGTATGGTTGAAATGGATTTCCTTGCATATTTAATATCATTTCTTTCTGAATTAGTTACTTTTAGTTTCTGCTATCTCTAGTTCAAACACCTCCATTTTGACAAAACCATATTGATCCTTACATAACTTCAGCCAATTCTTGACTTTGAATTTGACTCTCCATTTTGACAAAATCATATTGATCCTTAAATAACTTCATCCAATTCTTGAATTTGAATCTGATGTTTATATTATAAAACCAATTCAAGAATCAAGAATACAAGGTTAATGATGGAAAACGATACTTTTATTTGATACACACAATTTAATTTTTATTTTTAGTTTATAAGATAAGTTTAATGTTTAATGATACTTGTGAAATATTGTAGGACAAATTTGACAGTGATGATATAAATGATCAACGAGATCATTTCTTGAAACATATGAGAATAGAACAATTGGAGAGGAACGATGCACAAGAATATTAAGTCTAAGCCATTCCTTGATGCTCTAAAAGATGTGCCAGATGGGGTAGACAAGAGTGATTGGGAATGGCTGGTCAAGGAGCATTTTCTTACTGAAAAATTTAAGGTATGATTTCGTAGCTATTTATTAACATCGTGTTATATTAAGTGGCTAATGACTTTTGCCGGTATGTTGATAATTTAGGAGACACGTACAAGAAACTCGGTCAATAGGTCTAAGTTGAGTATGCCTCATCGTACGGGTAGTAAACCAATTAAGGAGATCATTTATGAATTGGTGAGTAAATCTTATAGTTCTATTAAGAAACCGCATCTTTGTTACAAAGATTTCTTTGACTTGTTTATTGTAATGTGAAGGGAGGTAAAGATGGTAATCCACCAGATGTGGCAACTATTTTTTTGAGACTCGTAAGAAGAACAACAAGCTTGTCAAACCTGAAACCAATGAGAAATATGTAAGTTTATTGATAAATTTCAATTCATATTATTTATTTATTGTGTTGTAATATTTTAAGTAAATAATTTTTTATTTTACAGGATAAAATCAAAGAATTGGTGCAATCTTAATCGTCTCTTACAAACATTGAGGTTGTGAAAAGGTGCTTCGGACCTCAACGAAAGAGTCATGTAGTTAAATTTGGTGGTGGGTTAACCGCTAAGGAGTTGAAAGGTGGTACTCTAAAGCTGCATTGTTGGAAAAGTTGAATGCTACCGTAAAAGAAAATGAATCACTAAAAGGACGTTTGGAAGGGCTAGAGCGTAAATATGATAAGCTAGGGAGTAAATAGGCACAACTTGCAAAGATAGTGTTTGATTATCCTTCATCACCATCTTCAAGTGATCAATAGATTGAATCATATAACGGGTTAGTACATTGAAAATCCTATTTTACTCTAACATGCCGTGCAAGTTGTCGTTTTCCATCTCTATCTTATTCATACTCTTCTACTTGATAAGCCCAAATCTTATGATTGCACAAGAACTCACTTGTAACTGTTAATTGCTCCTTAGAAACCGGCACCTTATTTGTAGAATTTGCTTGAGATATTGAGGCCATACCCGAACCAAGGAAAAGTTAAAACCTGTTATTTTGGAATTAGCTTAATTTCAAGAATAGCAAACATCACTTAACCTGGTCCAAAATTTAACCTCTGAAAGCCAGGGAAAACTTATCTGTATATCCAGTTATGAGAGCCATGCACTTCTTTGATTGTAGTTCTTGGAGGCTCAATTCATGTACCTCAAGGTCTCTAGTGAAACTGAGTTTACAATGATCTAAATCCCAAGTTATACTTGAGCTTATTTTAAGAACTTTTGTTACTGATATTCTTGCATTTCACTCAATTTCTTTAGCTGCGTGTAGAATATTTAGTGTAAATCCACAATACTTTATTTTAACGTAGTAACCAATAACCAAATGCATAAAGAAAGAACAGAAACAGAGAAATGTAGGGGCTTACGTCTTAGAATGGATTTGGGGGACAAATTCTAAGCTCTCGTAACTAGCTGAATCTAAAAACTGGGACGAAGAAATGAACCATAATTTTATACCCTAGACTAGGTACTTACTGACTGTGATCAATCAGCTTGGATTAGTAATTACCATGATATGTCATGTAATTTCCTTTCAAATGAAACATACTGAACAGTGCCAGCACTATATTTATTCACTTGAAACTGTTAAGTATGGGCAAGCATCGCAGACAAGAGTACAATTTGCAGGCCATAAAGTAAGAAACATTAGCTACTACTGTTAGGAGCAATTGATAATTGACAAAAAGTAAGTTTCCAAAACTTTAGCTACTACTATGAGACCAAATGTATAGGATACATCTGGGCCTACTGGTGGAGGAGTAACAAACCAGAATGTCCGTCTTGAGTGCCCAGTTCCAACCATGTAGTAGTATTTGGTGTTATACTGTGTTTAACAAATCATAATTTAGTAATATCGACATGGGTTGAGAAGCATGAGGTCTCATGTTTGGATACCACCTTTATTAAGAAAAGGGTAGTAATCGAAATATATATAAATATTGATTTTACATAATGTTACACTATAACTTGTTTATAAAGCTCACCTTCAAGTTTTGAATGGTACAATGATAAATGTACCCGGAATTATATGTATGGTATTTGTAGGTAGAAACAGTTCCTTTGGCTATTTGCTTAATCTTGCTATTGGCTTCCCAGTACAATACTTTATTTGAGCCAGGTTCATCCATTGTCACCCATGAAACAATCACTCCCTTACCGACGTGATCCCCTTGCGTTAAATGAACCTTCATTTACATCAAGCTTACCGTTTAATTAAAAAAAGACTGCTGGTAATTTCTTAGGGAAGCAATTTCCATTTTCATTGCACTCTTAATGTTCGTAAGGACCTTTAAAAGGTGGCAACCAGAGATGTCCATGATTATATCCAGATCCATAAACATCACATCCATCTAATTCCGAACAAATTTTGCTCATACGCTTGTACTATGATACAAAAGTCACATACACAGATAGATACACTCGTGATGAAATTGAAACTTCAGGTTCTCCAAAAATTGGTACCATTTCAGGAGTTTTACAGTAAAGTTGTTCATTTATGATACTTAGTGATCGTTTATTTTGGGTTTGTTGTTTGCATAGTTCTGGTGATATTTTGCTCCAAGGATTTGGTATCATTTTTGGAGTCCATAAGCTAGAATTGTTGATTTTTCACGCTTATGGTAAGGATGTATGGCTGGTGTTCTTTGGCTAGTCAATTTACTTCTCGTGAATATGGTTATCTATTTGTGCATTCGATAATTTAAGGTGTTATATGTTCATTTTCCCTTTAACGTGTTCATTTTCTTCTTTAGTTGTTTATTCTTTGTTTTTAACTGGCATAAATTTGTTATTTTAACAGATCAAAAACTTGAAGCCCGAAGAACCTATCCTTGAAGAAAGTGTAGAGCAAGTTGAAGTACAAGAGGTTTTTGGTTCGTCAGGGATGGTTTAAAGACACTGTCTTATGTACATATATATGTTGTAATTTTACTTTTTTCTTTTTAGGAATATTTAAAAATGATGATTAACTCATCTCATTTTATGCTTCCAGTTGTCTCTTGGATGAGTTTGCGTTATTTTTACTTTTCATTATTTTATTAAGATGGATTTCTTACAATTTGAATTGGTTTCTGGTAAATATGATACTTTAGTTCTTCGTATTAACAATATATCAAGTATTTGGTTTTTTTTCCAATGGTGTTGAGCGTGTATGAAAGCATATAAATAATTATTACTGATCACGTAATTTAAATTTTCGTTATATTTATTATACATTTTCATATTAGCGAAGAAAATGTGGTCATTAAAACTCTTTAGCGGCAGGTTTCTCAAATACATAAATGACTATTAATGACGAGAATTTTGGTTGTTAAAAATAATTATACAATTAACGAAGAGAATGTCGGTCTCTAAAAGCACTTGAATTGACTTGGTACATTGTTGACGTTAAAGACTTTTAACGACTGGATAACAAATTAGTGAGGGGAAACTTTTGTTGCTAAAAAGCATGTTTAATGACCGGAAATTATGTCGTCGCTAAAGATCCTTTAACGACCGGATTGTAAACCGGTCGTTAACTTTTAACGTCGAGACTTTTAACGACCCGTGACGACCGGATTTTTTCAAGTCGTTAATATCTTATAACTACCGGAATTGGACTGTTAATGACTAAATTTCCCCTCGCTAAAGACTCATTTTCTTGTAGTAAGAAGTCATCAACAATCACAAAAACGTACCTCTAACCTCCCCTTCTCCTTACTCTCATTGGTCCACATAGGTCCATGTGAAGGAGTTCTAGGGGTTCAGAGGTACTGACAACCTTTTTAGATTTTAAAGGATGACCTTACATATTACACTCTAACACGGGCATCACACACCTTGTAATAGGAAAACTCAACTTTTGGTAGACCAAGGACCAAGTCCTTTGCTGCCAACTTGTTGAGTTGGGATAGACTTGTATGTCCCAATCTTCTACGCCATAGCATTGGATCATCTTCCACTACACTCAGAGATGTATGCTCACTCTAGGGAAGTGATATAATCGATATCTTGTAGACAATGTTATATCTCTTGACTTTTAACACAATTTCATCAGTATCAAGCTTAGTGACAGTGCAAATTTTAGAATTGAATTTTACCTCATTTCCTTTGTCGCACATTTGAGAGATGCTAAGAAGATTGTGTTTAAGGTCTACCACATAATATACATCTTCTGTAGCATGAGAGAGTGACTTACCAACCTTGCCAATACTTGTTATCTAGCCCTTTTTCCCATGTCAAATCACACACTCCCTCCTTGGAAGGATGTCAGTGAGAGAAAGTTTTTCTTTCTCTAGTCATATGTTTTGAGCACCCACTGTCTAGATACCAGTCTTGATTGTTCCCTCTCACTTTAGCCTGCACCAGAATTCACTAGTTAGTTTTGGAAACCTAGACAAGTTTGGGTCCCGTTTTGTTGGAAAATGGATGAATCAGATCTCTTATTGCCCAGAAGGGGAGAGGATTATAATCTATTTTCTTACTAAACTTAATCCACTTGGTATGGAAAAGAGTCTTGACTTTTGGCTCCTCTTCCTTCTTTACATTTTTAGCAATACGAAAGGTGCTTCTAAACTGAGCATGAATTAAGGCCGGACAAGTGTCTCTAAAGTTTCCCACCTTTCCACAATTAATGCACATGTTATTATCAGAAATTCCGACATACCTTGGGTCAAACTTAGGGACAGATTTTCTGTAGCTAATTCCGGATTTGTTAGAGCTATAGTTTTCATTCAACCAATTCAAGGCATCGGAAGATATATGCCATTTACTTAATATAGTGAGCTCATAATTGGCCTTTTCTAGATTTCCCTGTAGAATTTTATTCCTACATTCAGCATCACAAAGATTATCTTTAGACCTTTTTAATTCCTTTTCAAGCTTATCCTGCAGATCACTCATTTTTCCCTTACCATATATATTAGGAGACTACTCATTCTTAAAAGTAAGATCAAGAACCTGATTCTTAAGGTCTTTGACATGTCCCTCTAGATTATCTCTATCAGATTCAAGCTCTTTGAGATCAAGTTTGACACATGAAAGATTGTTTATTAGTTGATCATTTCCGGTACTCATTTTATCCATTTCATTTATCAAGGTCACAATTATGGAACAATTATTTTTTAGACATATCATGAATGTTTTCTTTCAAGTTAGAGATACTTACCTGGTTTGTTTCATCTTCAGTTCTTGAACCACTCATGGCCATCATTCCTATCACTTCTTCCTCTATTTAGGATTCTTCAATCGCCATCAATACCACTTCAATGTTTTCATCTCCAATGTCAGCTTCCAAGGTCCTCCATATATCTTGAGCAGATATGCAAGAGGGCACTCTAAAGAGAGTGTTTATAGACAAGCTTTTGTAGAGCGGGTCCTTTATTTTAGCATTTTCTAAACTACCTGACGACCTTCCTCATCGTATTCCTCTTCTCTCTTGTTGCTCTTGTTACCTTCACTATCCATTTTGGTCGGAAGAATTAGTCCATGACTGACAATTACTCATAGGTCAAAGTCAATGTCCTGAAGAAATGTTTCCATGCTTAGCTTCTATTCATCAGAGGGGTGTTCATCAAACAAAGGAGGTCTTCCAATATGCATTCCAAGCTGTGTTGGGGGATCTCTCTTTATAGCCCGGCGTTCATCAATTACATCATGGAGACTTATATCCTCATCCTCCTTTTATTCCTCTTTATCACTCCCACTATCCTCATATGCTGCCAAGAAATCCTGCTTCATTGCATCAGTAAATCCTTTACCTAGGATTTTTCCTTTGTTGGAACCCTTTTCTCTCATCTTCTCTTGTTTCTCCTTTTCATCTCTTTCTTTCCTCTACTCCATTTCCCACATTGGGAAGTCATTGACCATGTGATCTAGCTTGCTACACTTTTAGCACTCATCATAATTAGCTTTGTCGATCTACTTAGGACTACTGGTGGTCCCTCTCTTGGATGCACTTTTGGAGTTCTTCATGAACCGCTAGAACTTGGCAAACATTGCTAGATCAGGATCATCATTGTCAGATTCATTCCTCGGACGCTTTAATAACCAAGGCCTTATCCCTCTTTGGTTCTTCCTTTCGTAGTTCTATCTTTCTCATTTCGTGGGTCTTTAAGTTTCCAACTAACCCATCAAGTGAGATTTTTTTCCAGCTCCTTGGCTTCCTGGATTGTTGTAACTTTTGATTCCCACGAAGCTGGAAGAATCCTTAGAACTTTGCTGACCACCTGTTCTGAGGTAAACACCTTTCCAACTGACTTTAGTTCATTGATTATTATTTTAAACCTATTCATCATATCCTGGATGGGCTCAGACTCCTTCATAGAGAATAGCTCATAGTTTATCATAAGTAGCTCTATCCTTGATCTCTTCACTTGGTTTGTTCCTTCATGAGAAGTTTGGAGTGCATCTCATATCTGCTTTGTATTAGAGCACGTGGTAATTCTATTGTACTCATCAGTATCAAGTCCACATATAAGGATTTTCTTATCCTTTGCATTCTTCTCCGTCATTCTGAAATCTGCTACCACAAATTCATAGGGTACTTAGGAATTGTTTCATTTTGTGCATTTTGTTTAGTGGGAGTTAATGGACCTTGATTCGCTATGTTCCATAGTTTATAGTCTTCAGTTGTCAATAACAAGACTGCAATTCAATACTCTCTTTTACTTCTACTATGACTATTTGATTTACAAGTTACTCTAACTTGTAAAGCAAACATTCACTCCAGCTCAGTCATTGTTTGTGACACTTGATTACAACTCGATTTCCAATAACACATTTTCTAGACTTACTCAAGAACAATACAATGCAAGTACTCAACTAGAGTAAAAAACATATGACTCTGTAATTGATGTGTAAAAGAATAAAATCAGAAGTCCAAAGTAGATAGTATTTAAATGCATAAACTTTAGATCTTCTAGGAGTCCTATACATAGATTCTTCTTTGATAGGACTCCTATTGTTCCAAGGATTCCACAAGCATTGAGACTCTTGTCTCTGACCGAATTATTCGTATCTTCTTGAGCAACAACCCTTTATCTCATGTAGCAGTCATTTTCCACCAAATTCGGACCTGGGTAACTTTGACATAAAGTTATTGTCCTGTACAGACGTATAATCATCAACCTAAGGAGTTGGTTCTTAGAACAATTAAGAAGCTACGTTGAGGACCTGATTCTTGGAATCATTGTATTTAGACATACTTTGTTAATCATCAAAACCTCAATACTCAACAATAATGTAGGGCTTGGCCCCGTTTACTCCATCATCAGTAGCATGTCAGCATAAGGTAAGGGAATGGTGTTGATTTACCTCATGAATTCCAACCCAACTATCAGCTCGAAGTCACCTATGACCATCATGCGCAAGTTGAATTTTCCTTCATAAGGACCAAGCTTCACATGCACTCTTTTGTCTATTCCACCCACTGGCTGAGGCGGTGAGTTGATAACCTTGACACAACCTCTACCCTTTCCCAAAACTAGACCAAGGCGTTCTACATGAGTTGAGGCTACGTGGTTTTGAGTAGTGCCTGTGTATATCATCGCCTGGATGGGCTTTCCATTAACTTTCATCTCGACGAACATCAAGGTATTCTCTTGGTTAAGAGGAGGCCCCTTATCCGCCTTATTTTTCCCTTTCTTGGTGGTTGGGCATGGTTTCTTCTTCTTACGATATCATCACTGGTTCCCGCTAAGTCCTCAGAAATAGAACAAACAAGTGCGTTGAAGGCACTTATCGGTTCATTCTGGTCAGCATCATCTGTGTCGTCATCCGTCCCATCATCAAAAGTTTGATGGGCATTCATCTGAGCATGTGTGCATTCATTTTTCCAATGTGGACCATCTCAATGATGGCATCCTGAAGGGGGATTCCTCCCTCGATCATTGTTGTGAGACGCAATACTATTGTTACCTGAGGAAGAAGTCTTAGATTTGGTTGCAGTCTGATCTCCTCCATTTCTACCAGGGCCACCATTGCTTGGTTTTCCCCCTTCGAATCCTCCACGGACAGGCGGTTGAGGCCTATCCTTCCAAGCTTCCACTTGATAGTCCCAACGGCATTCTGCTCTTGGATCACCTTAGGTAAAGTGTCACCCTTTGTCATTGCATCTCCACCCAGGCATAAGGTTCAAACCTTCCAGGAATGTGAAAAGTTTGTATTTGTCCCCCATATCCTGTATGTTCAGCATGAGCTAGGAGAACTCACACACGTAATCCTACACTGACTTGGTCTGGCGGAGCTCCCATAGTTTTCTCTGTGCATTGTACTTAACCTTTTTGTGGAAGAACTGTAGGCGTAAGGCTGCCTTCAGTTCTGCCCATGTATCGAGAGTATCTTCATCAGTCCTAATGGCTTCGTACTTCACCCGCCACCAGAGTTTAGCATCCCCTGAAGATACAAGGCAGGAGTTGCTACCTTTTTTGCTTCTTCTAACTCCTCCATGATATCAAAGTATTGTTTGATAATGAAGGTTAAGTTCTCCACTTCCTTGGAATTTCGATCTCCATTGTATGGTTTTCGCACAGGAATCTTCAACTTTTGTGGCACAGGGGAGAGGTTCACAGCACCCGTAATCTGGTTTCCGCCTCCTCGAAGTAGGCCTTGTATTGCAGCATTGAGAATATTGAGCTGACCTGTCAAGTTGTCTATAGTTTGTTGCATGGCAGTCACCCTGTTTGTCTCTTGTGCCCTACAGGATAAATCCTTGGTTCCCTCCTGTTGGAGGCCCTCGAAATTACCAAAAAGTGTGGCTGCCTTTGTTGTTGTCATTTGCCGGTCTCCTTCAGCGTCGCGACTGATGTTCGCAATGTAATATTCGGCCTGCCGCATCCTGTGGTCCAGGTCGTCCAAACTTTGCACTAGGTTGTTTCTTAGATCATGCACCGTATTCACTACGGGTCGTAATACGTAAACCGTCTATTGAAGGGCCACAATGCGGGTCCCCATGATTCACCATGGTCAAAAATAGTGATAATAGCAATGTCTTCCCTCGTCTGATGTCGAGCCTAGGTTCTAATACCAACTGTTATACGGCGCCTTCTTGAGATTTCTTGGAAGAACGACGTAAGCTTAAGCAACCGATATCCGTGCAGTTACTATCCGCCAACTGGAATACCCTCCGTACGCTAGACAAGATTGTCAGTGTCGCATGAGAAAATCAATGTCAAGAGCAATTGGGAGAACAGAAAAGAGAATTGAGAATGAAAGAAAGCTCGATTGTGTATGAAAACTATTACAGAAAAACATCATGGTGTCGAGGGAAAGTGACACCAGTACAGAGAATTGTTTGCTTTCTTGAAGATTTGATTGCTTGATCCCCCCTAATAATATATTAAAATAATAAATCAAAGTTACAGGATTTGACTTAACTAAGCTAGAGAGACATAATGGAAATACATGAAATTAAACTACTCTATATTTACCATGAAAAGGACTTGGATTCCTACTAGGTAGAAGCAGGTCCGTTGGCAGCAACCTTGTTTTTAGCATCAGAGTATGTGCACGCGGCACTGTCTGTGCACACATCGTTGTTGGCATATGCCTGCAGCTGATGCTGGCGAAGGCTATCGTGGGGCGACATAGGCACAGACGCGCTTGTCATTTTGCATGACCAGGATCACGGGGCTGTCCATGACGCTAGACGTTGGGATGCGTCTAAGGGATCATAGGGCATGATTGAAAAGCTGCCTATGATACTACTTATAACAATTACTTACAAGTTAGTAATATTGATTGAAAAGCTGCCTATGATACTACTTATAACAATTACTTACCAGTTAGTAATATTGAACTAATATATTCACTTGTCTTCTATCTTGATTAGACTTTCTGGTACAAACAAACTCATAGCAACTTCAACAACGAGCATTCAATACAAAAACAAAAGAGAATCTTCTTCAAAATGAAATGAGAATATGGGAGTTTATCCTATCTCTTTCTAATTTCCCTTCCTGCCCTTGTCCCAGCGACCCCTTTCGGTGGTCTTGGCTCATACCTCTTACGAACTGAAAGGATACTAAGTATATAAAAATATACAAAATAAATTGTTCCTTGTGTGGCCGGCAACACAATACTTGAAGTGTTGCCAAATTATTAATATATAAATGTTTTATAAGCATAGCACTTTTCTCATATGTTTACGACTATATTGAAAAAATAATGTAAACATCAGTTAAGAACAAAAGTATAGCGTTAGTAAAACCTCACAACTGTAAAAACCCAAATCCGTGTGCTTGCTCAACTCGAACTAGATTAACACTAATTTCAAGTTGGAGTAATAAATTACTTGTTACTAACAACTGCCTCAAACCTAGTTCCTTGTTGACTTGTTGTTACACGATGTGTCATTATTATCGGTAGTTTTCGCACTTCTTTTATAGCTTCGTTGATGTTTTAGACGTCAATACCACACAAGAGGATAGGTTAATATGTGTGGTATCCAATTTTTCGAGTGCTGTCTCTCTAGAAGAACCTGGTTCTTCTTGGTGTTCCAACTTTTACTGTTGTGGAATAATAAAAGCAGTAAAGTAAAAACACATAGATTTTTATGTGAAAAATACCTGGCTCAAAAGGTGAAAAAACCACGACCTACTCCTCAGTAGGATTTGCGCGAACTCTTCACTAAAACTCTGAGCCAAATAGACTTACAAAATAAACTATTTTGTAATCCTAGGACTAACTCTAATCCCTTCGTAGTAACTAGCCTCTAGCTAATTTCTACAAGCTTCAAGTTAACTCTAACTTGAACAATGTGTCAATTGCTTCTATGAAAGCTGAAAAGATACAATATTAAATCGCCTACTACAACCAACTAGACTCAATGACAAACAGATGGAACTGGTTCTTCTAGCTGGTCTGTAGCCTTTGTATCGCACAGTAATTCTGCTTGCAAAATCTCTGGGAATTTTGCTTTCAATTCTTGATAAATTTCTGCTTTTGTGCGTTAGTGATTCAACTAAGAATACTTCAATTATTGATAGATTCAGTTGTTGAGTTTGTCGTTCAGTTCTGGTACAACTCTTCCTGGGAAAAAGAGTTCGTATTAAACTCAACTTTCTTCCTTCGTTACTGTCCTTGCTCAATTCAACTTCTATTCTCTTATCAATTTGCAACCTTTTCGCATTGGAGACACTCTCTTTGTTCATTGATACTTCACAATCGCATTCATCTCCTATGCATATACGATTCATGTGCCAACACGTCATGTTAATTATGTGTGCTCTGATGGACCTGGTTCAACTGGCAGATATTGGTCAATCTTCAAAACTATGCAGTGACTTGGGTCAATAAATTCTCCCTTTTTGATAATGACAAACTCTGTGCTTCTCCCTGTATACACTTCAAACACTTTGTATGTTTTTTAATCATTTATCATAGAGAAACCAGGTTCATTAGGTTATAAATATCACAATTTTTGAACTTTGAAAAACACATATCTTAAGCACATATCTATCTTCCCCCTTTTGGCATCATCAAAAAGTTTGCAAAATGATAAACTTACCAGAGTTGTTAACAATTACTCATGGCCATTGAGGCAACTGGAGGTGCAAACATGATTAATCATCATAAGAAACCAATAAATGTAAGCTATCTAAGAAATTGAGACAAGTCAATAACAAAACAGCAAAAATTCATTGATTAGGAACGAACATCAAACACCATACAAAAAAACAAAAAACAACCATAACCATGAGCAAGACAGAATAAAAACAACAGAAACATGTCCCGAACTGGGCACTGAAAGGGGTTTAGGTAGCTCTGGACAGCCTAAGGATGGGAAGGTACAGAGGAGTTTGTGGTCTTGGTTTGTAGAAGAGAAAGCATCTGGTTAAGAACACCCTCGTTCTTTTCTTTCTCTTTTGCTAATTCAGCCATGAGAGCATCCCGCTCAGCTTCAATATCAATCAAACGAGATTTTAAACGAAGAATCTCCATATCCTTGATCTCGCTTTCCTGTACCAGAGTTCTGACTTTGCTGTTGAAAGACTGCTTCCTAGATAAACCAGGTTCATCTGCATGAACATTGACAGTATAATTGCAAGTCAGCAAAGTATCTTTCCCAAAATAGTCCTTGGCAGTAGTCATCTCAGCCTTTTTCACAGGAACATCAAAATAAGCAAGCACAGTTGTCAGAATAAAGCCATATGGAATTGCATGTGCTTTTGTTCCATTCACAACTCTGTCCAAGAGTTGGATGATGAAGGCTGGCCAGTTGATCTGCTTTCCCCTATACAAACACTCCATCAAGGTCAGATCCATATAGTTGGCTATGTGCCTTCGTTCTTGTCTTGGCAACAAGAACTTGATGACAAACTCGAAGAACAACTTGTGCTCTGGATTCATTTCACTTTTGTAGACTGTCCTGGGTACAATTTCACTTTCATTATCACTGAATAATCTGGTAATTTTGATTGTTGAGGCTATCCCATCCAAACTAGGCCATCTTTGCCTAGTGTAATCGGCGTAGCCCTCAACATGAATGTGCAGAATTTCTCCCAGCTCTTTAGCATCAAAGGAGACTTGAATTTCCTTGATTGTGGTAGTGACCCTGCCGTCCTTGACCACTGCATTACCCGTGAACTCCACCAGTTCAGCTCTAGCCAACCTTCCTTCCATGTGAAGGACCATGTTCTTCCACCCCTGAATATCAGTGTGTCCCGCAAGTATTGCATCCCACGTTCCTCGAGATCCTTCAACAACTTTCCTTTCAAAATTTTTCTTTTTCCAAACAAGGTGATTATGTCAGTCACCTCACCAAATTCCCCCTCATCTTCTCCACTCCACTCTTTATCATCATCTTTCTCAACGACCTTCACTTTTCTTGCCTTGGACTTGGTCCTTTTAACAGTTCTTGTAGGTGTGGCAGACACTGTAGCTGACTTCTTTGAAGAATCCTTAGCCCTTTTTGATTTTGGTGCCTCAACCACAACAGGAGCAGTCTGCTCCTCATGATGGACCAGGTCCATCGTATCCTCTTCAACCACAACAGTCTCCACGGGCTCTCCTACTTTAGCCTTTCCCTTTGCAGCTTTCTTTTTCTTGCTCTGTAGCAAAGCCCTCTCAAACATTTATTCTTCCTCTCTCACAACACTACATGTAGCACGCACCTTAGGAATAGGAGCATCAGCAGCTACAGAAGCTTTCCTCTTCTTAGAAGGAACTGGGTTATTAGCCTTCTTGGACTTTTGAGTCCTCCTTTTCTTGGGGTTATAGGACTCCCCCAGTTTCCTTAACCTGTCAGCCAACGTCTCGTCCCTAGATGAAACAGGTTCATCTGCTCTTTTCTTCAAGCTTGCTAAACCTGCCGCTGCTTCCTCGACTACACTTCCCTCTAACTCTGTGACATCTTCTCCAGCCTTCTCAGGAATGGGACCACAGATAGCCAATGTGGTACCATCCTCCCCAAATCCCTCTCTCTCAAGATATTTACCTTTTCCCCATTTTCATTGCCTACTCGACACTTCAACATCAAATACCGACCCAACCAGAACAAACATGTTCTCAACATTAATAGATTCAGAAATAGCATCAAGATTACCTTGTTTAGAATTTGATGAACTAGGTGCTTCATCCTCGTTGGCTGATTTAAAAGATTCACTATGATTCAGAATTATTATCCTTTTCAGCCTGCAGAATTTCCTCCAAGAATCTTGCACGGGACTCAAAAGCCACTGATTTTCTAGCAAGAACCTTTACACGACGACCATGGGGGGCTGGGTTAGGGTTAGATGTGGGTTTGGGAACAGGAGGGTTTTCAGGGGTTGAGGTTCTTTTTGGTGATTGAGAATTGTATACAGATGGAAAATTTGAATCTGATTCATAAAGCCCTCCATCATAATCACGATTTGGCGATGAAGAAGAAGAAGCAGGTGATGGTGAAGACATGATTACGAGTGTTTTTAGGAAGAAAAGAAAAGTGATCAGTTTTGGGTAGAAGAATTATGATCTTGGTTCGACTTATTAGGTTATTAAGAAGAGAGGTAATGATGGCCTTTTATCAGTTGTGGTTATTAATTATACAACGGGCATAATTTTTATTCAAGTGGGAGTCTAATAGTTATAGGAGTGTCATTGATTAGACAGTTAAGAGTTCCTTACCTCTAGGCTAATTGAGTACCGATGGGACTTCTTGGAACGGGTTCATTTAGAGATTAGTACAAAGAATTTGAAATGAACCAAATATAGATAGAATCATGCTCATGTGTGACTGTAAGTAGTTCAATAATTGTATGGAGATGAGCACGTACCTTGTCAGTCAGATGAACCAGCAGAGATGAACCAGGTTCATCGTGTTAAAGTCCTTAATTTGCCTCAATTTACAAAGATAGAGAAACATCATTAGCAACCATGGAATCATATCAATACATGGCAAGAGAGTATGACAGTAAAGTCATGATGCTGAGCAATGATTAGTCTGGTTGATTATCTATGTTAGTGTTTCTAGCCAAAAAAAAATCCATTTTTTTCAATTTTTGTTTTTTTTTTCAATTAGGTGATTTTAATTATCCCTAATTCAAGCTTGTTTCTCTCAAAATGCTCCCTACTCAGTGTTTTAGTAAAGATATCTGCAATTTGTTGATCAGTGGCACAAAATTCAATTGAGATCATTCCTTTTTCATAGTTATCCCTCAGAAAATGGTGCCTAACATCTATGTGCTTAGTTATCTTATGATGAACCAGGTTCTTCGTTATACTAATGGCACTAGTGTTATCACATAAAATAGAAATGCATCCCACATCTATACCAAAGTCCATGAGTTGTTGCTTGATCCATAGCAACTGAGCACAGCAAGAGGCTGCAGCCACATATTCAGCCTCAGCAGTAGACAAAGCTACTGAATTCTGTTTCTTGGTGGCCCAAGACACAAGGCAGGAGCCCAAAAAGTGAGCCATGCCTGAAGTACTCTTCCTGTCAACCAGAAAACCTGCATAATCAGCATCAGCATATCCTACAAGGTCGAAATTACTACCTTTAGGATACCAAAGACACAAATTAGTGGTGCCTTTCAAATATCTCAAAATTCTCTTCACTGCAGTGAGGTGGGACTCCTTTGGATTTGCATGAAACCTAGCACACAGTCGTACGCTGAACACAATATCAGGTCTGCTGGCAATGAGGTATAATAGAGACCCAATCATCCCTCTGTATAGCTTCTGATCAACGGATGAACTAGGTTCAACCACATCCAATTTTGTAGCTGTGGCTATGGGAGTGTCTATTTCCTTTGAGTTTTCCATTTTAAACTTCTTGAGCAATTCTTTCACGTACTTTTGTTGGTGGATCATTGTTCCATTTGGGTTTTGCTTTATTTTCAAGCCTAAGAAGAAGTTTAGCTCAACCATCATACTCATCTCAAACTCACTCCCCATAAGCATAGCAAATTCTTTGCTCAATTTTTTAGAAGTCGCCCCAAATATAATATCATCCACGTATATTTGCACAACCAGGAGATCCTTACCCTTTTCCTTTAAGAACAAGGTACTGTCAATTTTGCCTCGTTTGTACCATGTTCTAACAGGAATTTTGATAATCGTTCGTACCATGCTCTTGGTGCTTGTTTGAGACCATACAAAGACTTGTCGAGTTTTTATACGTGGTCAGGTGACTCCTTGATTTCAAAACCTGGAGGCTGCTTGACAAATACATCTTCCTTCAGATAGCCATTGAGAAAGGCACTCTTAACATCCATCTGATGAAGAGTGAATTCCATGTGTGCAGCAAATGCTATAAGAAGTCTGATTGCCTCCAGTCTTGCCACAGGGGCAAAGGTCTCATCATAGTCAATTCCTTCTTCTTGACTATACCCTTGAACAACTAATCTTGCCTTATTCCTTGTAACAGTTCCATCCTCATCGAGCTTGTTCCTGAAGACCCACTTGGTGCCAATTACATATCTGTCTAGTGACCTGGGTACCAAGTGTCATACTTGACTTCTTTCAAACTGATTCAGCTCTTCTTGCATGGGATTTACCCAATCAGCATCTTGTAGGGCTTCCCCAATGTTCTTTGGTTCGATCATGGATAGAAAGGCATCAAACGCACACAGATTTTTCAAGGATGATCTTGTTTTGATTCCAGATGTCAAATCTGTTATGATGTTCTCAAGAGGGTGAGAACTCTGATATTTGTGTGGTTTGAGTACCATTTGTTCATTCCTAGACAATTCCATGGTGTGTTGTTGCTGTGGAGCAGGATCAGGGCCAGGTTGCATATGTTGAATTTCCCCTGTCATGTTGCTTGGGGTAGTTGAACCTGGTCCATCACTTGTTCCAACTTCCATGTTTGCTTCAATGTTTTCACTAATTCTCACCAGTCCAAGCTCCTCATCTTCTGGTTCATGTCTCTCAGCAAGAGTGTTAGTTTCATCAAAGACAACATGTACATTTTCTTCTACACACATAGTTCTTTTATTATACACTTTATAAGCTTTACTATGTGATGAATATCCCAA
>ML384847.1:6848-19888 GCA_005239525.1 Nicotiana knightiana
GATCGAAAATTTGAAGAAATAAATAAATCACTCAAGGGTCGAATCAGTATCCAGCTATAACCAATCCTTATGTGAAATGTAAAACTACCGAATGACTTACACAGTCAGAGATTACATAAACACATATATTGATGCGGCGCGCATCCCGATCCCACCAATCCTCCCTTATTCCTCCTTAACAATTACAATAAAAGTAAATAATATATATATGTTGTCGCGTGCAACCCGATCCCACCATATATCGATATCAACATAATAATTCACCCTTATTACTCTAAACCAATCCACCCTTATTCCTCATGTTGCGGCGTGCAACCCGATCCCACCGAATAATCATATCACCCTTATTCCTCCTCATCAATCCTCCCTTATTCCTCCTGTTGTGGCCTGAAATCCGATCCCAATATATAATAATATAAATCAATCAACCACAATTGAACAAATCAATTACAAGAAATTCTATAACGAAAAGTATGAGTACACGGCAACAAGGGCACCCTGTAACAATCAAAGGAATACAACAACCTTACAGGGAAACAAGACATGTAAGGCACGTGATAACTGCACAGGTATTCACAACAACTTGGACTCGTAACAGTTGAGCATGTAATCATAGAATAACTCAACAGTTAAGAGGTAACAAGATAATAATGAAGGAAATGACAATAATCAAGGAATATAGAGGCCAAATAACAAATAGGAAGCAAATAAGGACTAAGAACATCATATAGGACATCTGAGAGTAATCTAACCAAGAGATACCACATTTTATGACTATTTACTTAAAAGTATATAAAGAGACTAGGCAATCTAACCGGTCAATACCACATATAAACTGTGTACCCACTCGTCACATTGCGCACACGGCTTTCACATATCAAAATAGCACAATTGACTCAATTCCTAAGGGGTGGTTTCCCCCACACAAAGTTAGACAAGATACTTACCTCAATTCGGCCAATTCAATACACAATCTAGCTTTTCCATTACCAATTCACCAACACTCGGCTCAATCTATCCAAAAATGACTTAAATACATCAAACAATGCAAGTGAAAATGAATTCAATTAAAAAAAGCTATGATACTTATATAATTGCAAAAAGTCAATAAAAGCCAACTCCTCGGGCCCGCACCTCGGAACCCGACAATATTTACAAAACCCGAACACCCATTCCGATATGAGTTCGACAATACGAAAATTATCAAGTCTGGATACCAATTTGTCCTTCAAAGCATGTTTTTTACATTTTGAAAGATTTCCTAAATTTTTCCCAATGGGCAACTTAATTCACTAATTAGATGATGAAAATACAATGGATTCATGAAATATGATATGATTCTGGTAGAGAATACTTAACCCAATGATTTGCTTGAAAAACTCACGATGAATCACACAAAATTGAGCTCTAAAACTCCAAAAATAGTGAAAATGGCAAACCCTCAGAATGGAGTACTATTTATTCTGCCCAGATGATAAAGCATCACGAATGCGGAAGAAGACTTGCGTTCGCGAAGAGGGGAAAACGAAGGCTGCCACGATGAGCTTCGTGATGGCTCGCAAAGGCGGAGAAGGAAATTTGACGATCCAAGGACTGGGCTACGCGAACGCGGGAAATAATAAGTGAATGCGAAGGATGGGATGACATACATTCGCGGACGCGGGAAGAAAGACGCGAGCGCAAAGAGGAAGTAGTCACCAGTGCCCAGCTCCCACTTTTTACTACGCGAACGCGAACACAAAGAAGGGAAAGGGTAGTGTGAACAACTAATTTTTGACCACATACAAATTCTATACTATTTTAGTGTAAATATTTCTTTTAGGTCTAATCTTAATATTTTAAACTTTATTCCTAATAGGTTTTATTTTTAAAAAATTAAATTAAAAAAAACCACAAAAATACTCACATTCTTAGAGTATAAATTGTATAAAAAAAAAAAAAATCAAAAAGAAAAAAAAAAAAAAAATATATATATATATATATATATATGATTTCTTTTAATTTAAATGTAAGTTATAGTAGTTTTTTTTATATATATATATATATGATTTCTTTTAATTAGAATTTTAATGAGTAAGCTATAGAATTTTTCTTAGTATCATTTTAAGTACATGTAAATATATTGTTACGACCCAAAATCTACAAAGATCGTGATGGCGCCGGACACCACCGTCAGGCAAGCCAATCAATAAATAGTCGAAACAAAATCCTGTTTTAACATTTATGAAAAAATAATTTCCTTTAACTTTATTACATATAAACTAAATAAAATCTGTTAAGTAAAACAGTGGTTTGAATATTCCATTTTAGCAAATATATCCCAACACATCCCAGAACCGGTGTCAAGAGTACATGAGCAATTTCTAAGAATTTATACAATCATCACAAAGCTTGTCCGAAATACAAATTGGAAAAAGAATTTAAAATAAAGATAAATAAAGTACGAGGGAGACTCTCTATCTGCGGATCGTCTCCGGATGGTGCAGCTCGCCTAAGTCTCAAAACCAGCCATGTCACTATGAAAGTAAATGTGCAATAAAAATGCACAGCAAGTGTAGCATGAGTACAAAAATAACGTGTACTCAGTAAGTCGCCCGCCTAACCTCAGAGAAGTAGTGACGAGAGGTCGAATTAGACACTCACTAGGGTCCAACAATTTATTTAACAGCATATGATGAAACACGGTAGGCATGTAAAGATAATAAAGCAGCAAATATATAAGGAACTGAAATCCAAGTAAATACTGGAAGTAAACAAACAGTTACCACTTTCTCATTTTCCCCAAAATATCTTAAATAAACAATTTCTTCTTTATTTTTCCCCAAAAATCTTATCACTTCAAAATCCATGAAAGAAATATTTAACAACTTAGCATGCGCATACGGGATAAGGACAACCGGCCTGAGCCATCATAATAATCATCTCTGTGCACTGCCGAGGTTCGAACGACCCGTACCATAAGTGCACCTTTCAATAAAATAATCACGTCTATGCATTGCCGAGGGTCGAACGGCCCGAACCATAAGTGCATTTTAAATCTGTTGTGGCGTACAGCCCGCTCCCATGAAAGTGGGGGAAATAACGCTCCGCTCGCAGAATATAAATTGCGAAACGGTCACATGCAGTCATGCACAATCAACAGTCCACCCCGAATATGTGGGAAAAACAAATACTCAAGTAAATGACAGATTTCTCTTTTAAAAACCACAAAAATAGTGTTTAAATCCTTTCTTGAAATTCATTTGCTATGTCTAATAATATTCAATAATATCACCTTATCAAGTATACAATTATCCATTGAGGGAAACAATTCTCTTTCCAGCTGATTAAGAAAATGAACTTTAGTCTTCTTTAGATATTAAATTACGGATTCGATTATATTAGCAGTCAAATAATAAGGGCAGGATCACTGGTACAACACATAAGGCATGCTAGTGGGTCCTAGACTACCCCGACATGGCATAATAGTAGCTACGCACGACTCTAGTCACCTCGTGCATACGTAGCCCCCGAAGATAATAGCACATACTAAATTAGTTCACCTAGGGGACAATTCCCCCTTACAAAGTTAGAAAGGAGACTTACCTCGCTCCGAAGTCCCATAACCGGCTTTCAAGCCCTTTCGACGACTCCAATGGATGCACAACACCCCAAAATTACCAAATAATGGGCAAAGCAATGAATATTCATCCTAATACTTGCAACAAATTCAAATTATATACTGCCCCAACTCCGTTCGGTGAATTGACCAAAATGCCTCGGGCCCATGTGCCCGGAATCTGAAATTTCTCGAAGGTATATTCTACACATAGCGTTATTAACTCAAATATAAAATTTACTCTAAATTTCATATTCAATTTCGTGGTTAAAATCCAAATACAAATTCTAGGTTTCTTTAAGATTTTTCCCAATCTTTCCTACAAGTCCTCATGTATAATCCATTGCATAGAACTTGTATTTAACTTAAAAACATGAAGAAATTATTTACCTTGATATTGATGATGAATTTCCCCACTTGAAGCCCTCCTAAAATCGCCTAAGCCATGAGAAAAATGAAAGAAATGGCCAACAATCTCGGTTTTAAAACATTCGGCCCAGCCTCACTTCCGCAAATGCGATCCTACCTCCGCACCTGCGATCCTGCAGGTGCGACCAATCTCCCGCACCTGCGGCTTCCTCTGATCCAGCCCAAAATTGCACCTGCGCCCCATTGTCCGCACCTGCGGCCAAAGCCTCGCAGGTGCGGTCGCACCAGACACCAACAATTTCAGCTTTTCTCAACTTCAAATATTGATCTGTTAACCACCCGGAATCCACCCGAGGCCCCCGGGACCCCGTCCAATTATACCAACCTGTTCCAAAACATAATGCGGACTTTCTCGAGTCCTCAAATCACATCAGACAACATCGAAACCACGAATCGCACCCAAGTCCCAACTTTATGAACTTAGGAATTTCCAGCCTCTACATCCGATGCCGAAACCTATCAAATCACGTCTGATTGAACCCAAATTTTGCACAAAAGTCATATTTGACATTACGGACCTGCTCCAACTTCCAGAAACGCATTCCGACCCCGGTATCAAAACGTCCACTTCTGGTTGGATTTCTCCAAATACCTTCAAATTCCTATCTTTAGCCAAATGACTTCAAAATGACCTCTGGACATCCGAATTCACTTCCGATCGCGCTTCCGACTCCAGAATGACCATACGAAGCTATTCCTAGAGTCGGAATCCCAAACGGACACCAATATCACTGAAATATGCTTCAAGCCAAACTTAGGAAATTTTCTTCAAAATACTGACTTCCACAATATACACCGAAACGCTCCCAGGTTACCCAAAACCCGATCCGGACGTGCGCCCAAGTCCGAAATCATCATAGGAACTTGCAGGAATCTTCAAATCCTAAGTCGGAGGTCGTTTACTCAAAATTCCAATCCTAGGTCATTTCTCCAACTTAAGGATTCTAAAATGAGAATTTTCTTTCCAATTCAACCCTAAACTTCTCGAAACTCAGCTCCGACCATTCCCACAAGTCATAATAGCTTAAACGAAGCTGCTCACGGCCTCAAATCGCTGAACAACGCGCTATAGCTCCAAATGACCGGTTGGGTCATTACATTCTCCCCCACTTAAGCAGACGTTCGTCCTCGGACGTGCCAAGAACTGCTCTGGAGTTACCTGAAATCACTGTTTAACATTTCGAGCACCTTCCCGTGCTACTACATCCCGGTCGAGTAAATTAGCTTGATCAAATCTGAAGATTTCTTCTTTCATCCATATACTAAGCCCAGAATCTAGTTCTACACTTGAAGTTTCTCTGCCAAGCCTATTTCCATTATATAAACCCGTATCAACTACCATACGATATACCAGAACATGACTGCATACCTTTTCTGAATTAGCACCATGCACCACAAAATTCATCATGTAACCACAATGACGTTCCCTGAACCTTAATAGCCAAAGTTCCACGAATCTGATGCTCCCAATGCACCTCATGATATATATACGCACATCCTGCTATAATGTTGATGATACCACCACAACAGAGGAGATGTGTAGAAATTCATACACAACTGCAGAGTTAACAAATCATTGAATATCTCATCTTGATAGAATCATCACCTCATTATGAACCTGAATAATGGTATTTATTCTTTAATATGCACTTCACATACCCTTATCACACTGATCCCTGATCCGGTAATCTCGTCTCACCCAGTATGACTGCTCAGACAACAAATCGCCCCAAACATGACCCACAGCCTCACATGATACCACATCGTGCCAATAGGCCATAACTCGAACATGATAAATAAGAAATGAATCAGGAAGGGACTATACAACTCACACATCTAATATGAACTTTTCTCAGAAAATAGGAAGTAAAACATAAGAAAAATAAATATATATTAACCATTCTCATCATTACACTGTTGCGGCGTGCAACCGTTCCAAATAACATACACGTGGCGGCGTGCCACCCGATCCCATCATAAAACTCACATAAAGAAATATACACTGAGCTGAATTTCTCACTATTACACATTACCGCATATCGGTCACAAGCACGCTAAGTGCATAATACCATCCTGGGGAGGCCGATAAGTGCAAAACTCGAGCATGACTGAGGTGCGATATATATATAAATATACTCTAGATCTCAAGAGCTATCCTGCTCACATAACATCACCACTACGCGGGACCTCAATACATACGAAAGTATCAAGCCGTTTCAGAACTCACACGGCAAAATCAATATTACCTTAATTTGACGAAGACGGAACAACATCTGCCGTTCTAATACCTTTCCATGAAAAAGCGCTCTACTGAAATGAACATGCCTGGCTCATACGGAGTCCATAATCATATTTAAATCCATCCACAAACATCGATTCTACCTTGCTCGCACCAAACTAGGCCAATAGCCTTACCTGGGTCCATATTAACCCACTTCCACAACCAAATAAACTGAACGCCTTTTAGGCATAAATTCTCGAATAAAAAATACTGCACTTCTTTATACTCAGTCCAAATCTTCAATCCATTAAGTGACTACATGTCACACTTGTACAATTTTCTCGTGGTTACGCTCCCACGACCTTTCACACTAGGTAACAAGTCTGCACATCCACCACTGGCCATACTACTTTGTAAGACAAATCAAGAACCCATAACTAGGGTACAAAGCCTCTTCCACCGATTATCAATATCGGGTGACACTGAAGATAACACCAGCTTACTCTGAACTTTCAAATCACTTTTTCTTGGTCATCTGGGCTCATGACATCCTTGTTAACACCGAACTGCAAATCTTGATTCTTACTCCCAGTCACATACTGCTTGCCGCACCTAACATGCCAATATGAGGTAGCGCAAGAATTCCATCATAACTTCTGATCCACCAATAGGGTGAACACTTCATCATATAGAGACCTTTTACTTAACTTAATTCAAGAGTACCATCTCAACACACAAGTGAATTCTCACAATCACCCAACATGCAAATCCTTAAGTAGTAGTTTATACCACCATAACCTTCCGGGATCTTCCTATACCTGACAGGCCATAGCACTCAAATGCTTCAACATGAAATCCATTACGACGGCCGCCAAGCCCCGCACACACCGGCCCAAACCACGGGCATACCTTAATCACATCGAAGGAACTGATCATTGTCGTACATGTGCTATTTCAACCATGGCTAATCAATCTATCTTCTTTTAACCATCTTCAATTGCCTCAGAATAATAGCAACTCCCTTAAACTCATAGAAAACTCAACCCTCACTCATCCCAAGTGACCTTGACTCACGAGACCATCCTGCCTAAATCCCGCAACCTGTCTCGTACCCTCTTGATAGTCTTTATACAACCCGGATTTTATTTCTCTCACCCCTCCAATACTATTCTGCATGCAGAAACATATCATAGAACACTCTAACCATCTTCTTTTTTCTTAGAAATTATTCTGCAAAAGCTTGATTCTCGATCATACTGCTGCTGAAGCCCTTAAACGATTCATTCTTAACTTTTGAATTCACCAGGACCACTATTGAGAGTCACCCACTCTGAGTGGTCCCGAGTACAATCAACTTCAAGGCTCTCCTAGCACATGAACACTCTTTTCAATGAGACGCATGACCGAGTCACTATCCTTACAACTCGCCTATGCCTTAAGCATCAATTCTGAATCTTCCAAAGCCTAACCCCGGTCCGACGGGGCCAATTTTTGCACACATTCATCAAATCCCACGCAAAATCACCAATTTTCTCCTTTCCTTTAGCTGTCATAACTTGCCGACAATCCGCAACCCCATGAGAAGACAACTCTACAACCCAACTGCAGATGGTGGGACTCCCCCACTTAGCCCGAGCCGAGATCCTTTCTCCTTTGTTGACATGATCTTGCTCAACCAATCCGTCCAATCCTTCCAAATTCTCTTTCCAACATTCCCGAAATACTCAAATTCTCTAGCATCATTCACACATTCTGCCTCCTACCGAATGCCACTAGAATCCCTTGTAGAAACTTTCCAACCATGCCACCGCTAACCTATTCACAGGATATAACCCACCTGTGGAAATCACACACGGACACCTTCCAACGACGCTGGGATGCACGCTCTCTTACGACATCAATACCCTATCCTACCCCCTGCTTCATTCACCAACTTTACTAGTCCGTCCGCTTCTCATGGACATCCATTAAATGCGCGTCAATATCTTCAAACTCCAAGATATGCTGCCGCTCCCCCACTTTGCGACTGCTTGACTTCCGCTTCTTACACCTGGCCTCCTAGAAATGGAACCACCGCCTAGCCTCAATTCAATATCATTCCCATCCAACTGCATTCTTCATTACTCCTTCACCATACTCTGGCCCGATGCTCCCGAAGAAACCATGACACTAACGAACTTAACACATTCCATTCGATTAATGACAAAGATTTCACGTCACATGTGCATATCCCACCTCACTTGAAGACACCAAGTCTTACTACTTTATCAACCCCAACTGGACCATTCATAATCCCAATGTCTTTCCTCTACCGGAACTAAAATACCGAAATCTTGAAATCACACTCCCAGAATACCTCACTTCAAACCATTCATCACCCCCAACATATGGGCAAGCATTCTATCATCATATCGACATCGCGCGATTAACCAATCGCAAGCAACATCACTATCTGAGCATAGCCTTAAGGCTCTCAGAAACATAGCTACTGAGCTGAAACAACATATTATTCTTTTGCAGGGCCATAACAACAACCCTAACTAATTACAGATGGAAACATCTCGAATTACATCCGTAGCACCATTTCAATTCCTCAAATTTCCTGATTCATAGCAAGCGCTTCGCGACGCATAAGATTGAGTAGGAATAAACTTAGGTATAAGCCTTAAAGGAATCAAATCGCACGATGAGGAATCAAGAAGGGAAGTACTGCTAACAGCCCTGTAGCCTCTCGAAGATAAGTACAGACATCTCCGTACCGATCCGCAAGACTCTACTAGACTTGCTCATGACTCGTGAGACCTACGGGAACCTAGAGCTCTGATACCATATCGTCACGACCCAAAATCTACAAAGGTAGTGATGGCGCCGGACACCACCGTCAGGCAAGCCTATCGTTAAATAGTCGAAATAAAATCCTTTTTTAACATTTATGAAAAATAATTTCCTTTCACTTTATTACATATTAACTAAATAAATCTATTAAGTAAAACAATGGTTTGAATATTCGATTTTAGAAAATATATCCCAACACATCCCAGAACCCGGTGTCACGAGTACATGAGCAATTTCTAAGAATTTATACAATCATCACAAAGCTTGTCTGAAATACAAATTGGACAAAGAATTTAAAATAAAGATAAATAGAGTACGAGGGAGACTCTGTCAGTTGCAGATCGTCTCCGGATGGTGCAGCTCGCCTAAGTCTCCAAACCAGCCATGTCACTATGAAAGTACCCGTGCAATAAAAATGCACAGCAAGTGTAGCATGAGTACAAAAATAACGTGTACTCAGTAAGTCGCCCGCCTAACCTCAGAGAGGTAGTGACGAGAGGTCGAATTAGAAACTCACTAGGGTCCAACAATTTATTTAACAGCATATGATGAAACACGATAGGCATGTAAAGATAGTAAAGCAGCAAATATATAAGGCACTGAAATCCAAGTAAATACTGGAAGTAAACAAACAGTTACCACTTTCTCATTTTCCCCCAAATATCTTAAATAAATAATTTCTTCTTTATTTTCCCCCAAAAATCTTATCACTTCAAAATCAATGAAAGAAACATTTAACAACTTAGCATGCGCATACGGGATAAGGACAACCGGCCTGAGCCATCATAATAATCATCTCTATGCACTGCCGAGGGTCGAACGGCCCATACCATAAGTGCACCTTTCAATAAAATAATCATGTCTATGCACCGAGGGTCGAACGGCCCGCACCATAAGTGAATTTTAAATCCGCCGTGGCGTACGACCCGCTCCCATGAGAGTGGGGGAAATAACACTCCGCTCGCGGAATGTAAAATGTGAAGCAGTCACATGCAGTCATGCACAATCAATTGTCCACCCCGAATACGTCGGGAAAACAAATACTCAAGTAAATTACAGATTTCTCTTTTTAAAGCCACAAAAAATAGTGTTTAAATCCTTTCTCGAAATTCATTTTCCAAGTCTAATAATATTCAATAATATCACCTTATCAAGTATACAATTATCCATTGAGGGAAACAATTCTCTTTCCAGCTGATTAAGAAAATGAACTCTAGTCTTCTTTAGATATTAAATTAATGTTTCGATTATATTAGCAATCAAATAATACAGGCAGGATCACGGGTACAACACATAAGGCATGCTAGTGGCTCCTAGACTACCCGGACATGGCATAATAGTAGCTACGCACGGACTCCCATCACCTCGTGCGTACGTAGCCCCCGAAGATAATAGCACATACTAAATTAGTTCACCTAGGGGGACAATTATCCCTCACAAAGTTAGAAAGGAGACTTACCTCGCTCCGAAGTCCCATAACCAGCTTACAAGCCCTTCGGACGACTCCAATGGATGCACAACAGCCAAAAAACTACCAAATAACGGACAAAGAAATGAAAATTCATCCTAATACTTGCAACAAATTCAAATTATATACTTCCCCAACTCCGTTCGGTGAATTGACCAAAATGCCCTCGGGCCCACGTGCCCGGAATCCGAAATTTCTCGAAGGTATATTCTACTCATAGCCTTATTAACTCAAATATACAATTTACTCTAAATTTCATGCTCAATTTCGTGGTTAAAATCCAAATACTTATTCTAGGTTTCGTTAAGATTTTTCCCAATCTTTCCTACAAGTCCTCATGTATAATCCCATGCATATAACTTGTATTTAACTTAAAAACATGAAGAAATTACTTACCTTGACATTGATGATGAACTTCCCCTCTTGAAACCCTCTTAAAATCGCCTAAGCCATGAGAAAAATGAGAGAAATGGCCGACAATCTCGGTTTTAAAACATTCTGCCTAGCCTCACTTCCGCACTTGCAATCCTACCTCCGCACCTGCGATCCCGCATGTGCAACCAATCTCCCGCACCTGCGGCTTCCTCAGATCCAGCCCAAAATTGCACTTGCACCCCAAAGCCTCGCAGGTGCGGTCACACCTGACACCAGCAACTTCAGCTTTTCTCAACATCAAATATTGATCAGTTAACCACCCGAAGTCCACCCGAGGCCCCCGGGACCGCGTCAAATTATACCAACCTGTTCCAAAACGTAATACGGACTTGCTCAAGGCCTCAAATCACATCAAACAATATCGATACCACGAATCGTACCCAAGTCCCAACTTTATGAACTTAGGAATTTCCAACCTCTACATCCGATGCCGAAACCTATCAAATCACGTCTGATTGACCCCAAATTTTGCACACAAGTCATATTCGACATTACAGACCTGCTCCAACTTCCGGAATCACATTCCGACACCGATATCAAAATTTCCACTTCCGGTTGGATTTCTCCAAATACCTTCAAATTCCTATCTTTAGCCAAATGACTTCAAAATGACCTCCGGACATCCGAATTCACTCCCGATCGCGCTCCCGACTCCAGAATCACCATACGAAGCTATTCCTAGACTTGACATCCTAAACAAACATCAATATCACTGAAATGCGCTTCAAGCCAAACGTAGGAAATTTTCTTCAAAATACTAACTTCGACAATATACGCCGAAACGCTTCTGGGTTACCCAAAACCCGATCCGGACGTGCACCCAAGTCCGAAATCATCATATGAACCTGCAGGAATCTTCAAATCCTGATTCGGAGGTTGTTTACTTAAAATTCCAATCTTAGTCCATTTCTCCGACCATGCCTACAAGTCATAATACCTAAAACGAAGCTGCTCACGGCCTCAAACCTCTGAACGACGCGCTATATCTCAAAACGACCGGTCGGGTCGTTACATTCTCCCCCATTTGAACAGACGTTTATCCTCGGACATGCCAAGAACTGCTCTGGAGTTACCTGAAATCACTGTTTAACATTCCGAGCACCAGCCCATGCTACCACATCCCGGTCGAGTAAATTAGATTGATCAAATATGAAGATTTCTTCTTTCATCCATATACTAAGCTCAAAATCTAGTTCTACACTTGAAGTTTCTCTGCCATGCCTTTTTCCATTATATAAACCCGTATCAACTACCACACGATATACCAGAACATGACAACATACCTTTGCTGAATAGCACCGTGCACCACAAAAGTCATCATCTAACCACAATGATGTTCCCTGAACCTTAATAACCAAAATTCCACGAAACTGATGCTCCCAATGCACCTCATGATATATATACGCACATCCTGCTATAATGCTGATGATACCACCACAACAGAGGAGATGTGTAGAAATTCATACCCAACTGCAGAGGTAACAAATCATTGAATATCTCATCTTGATAGAATCATCACCTCATTATGAACCTAAATAATGGTATTTATTCTTTAATATGCACTTCACATAACCTTATCGCACTGATCCCTGATCCGGTAATCTCGTCTCACCCAGTATGACTGCTCAGACAACATATCACCCCAAACATGACCCACAACCTCACATGATACCACATCGCGCCAATAGGCCATAACTTGAACATGATAAATAAGAAATGACTCAGGAAGGGACTATACAACTCACGCAACTAATATGAACTTTTCTCAGAAAATAGGAAGTAAAACGTAAGAAAAATAAATATATATTAACCATTCTCATCATCACACTATTGCGGCTTTCAACCTGATCAAAATAACATACCCGTGGCGGCGTGCCACCCGATCCCATTATCAAACTCACATAAAAAAATATACACGGAGCTGAATTGCTCACTATTACACATTACCGAATATCGGTCACAAGCACGCTAAGTGCATAATACCATCCCGGGGAGGCCGATAAGTGCAAAATTCAAGCACGACTGAGGTGCGATATATATATATATATATATAT